>PVJH01021062.1:0-39404 GCA_004026705.1 Nesogale talazaci
CCCCCACCCCAAGACCCCAGGCAGGGGTGACAGGAAAGGAGAACAACTTTGCAGGGGGCAGCGCAGAGGCGCAGGGCAGGCAGGGCGGGGCGCGCCGGTCCGAAGCGGGTGTTGGTGTGCCTGGTGGCAGGGACACCTGGAGCATCCTTCCTGCGGAGCAGGGATTGGGGGTCGCGGGGGACCCCCAGGTTCTAGGACCTCGGATGCCAGAGCCCGGAGAGGTCACAGGAGGCCGGAGGGAGGGTGGCAGCCTGCCGAGGTTGGGGGCTTGGGGAGCAACGGAAAGGAACTGGCTGTAGGTGGAGGAGGAAGTGGTCTGCAATTTGGATTAAGGCTCTGCGCGAGGAGCTCCCCTCGCACGCCCGGCCTCGGGAAGGGGTGTGCTGGGGTGAAGCCTGTGAGGTTTTTCAGCGCATTCCGATTTATTTTTAGCTCGCCGAGAAGCAGGATGTGCAGAGTGGGTTGTATCGGCCCCGCGAGGGGGGCAGGAGGGCTCCCTGTCCGCAGGAAATCCAAGTTTCTTGCTGCTGAGGCTTGCTGTAACTTTCATGCGGCGAGACAGCGGGCCATTGGCCTGTCAGATCTCCCGCCGCTGGGCCAATTTTCTTCCTGAGAATCTGAGACTGCAGGCCGGCTGGCTATGTGTGCCTGGGTCAGAAAAGGTGGCTGTCAGGGATGGTTCACGTTCCTTGCCTGGTGTGCAAGGCAGAAGGGGGGCTGCCAGGGTGTGTCTCTCTCTGAAAGTTTTCCTAGTTCAGACTGATTTGCAAATGACGCACTTGTCCAGCTGGGACATACCTTTGGCCAGATGACGCTAAGGCTGGGTTGTGATGGTGAGAAGCTGGTGGGGTGGGACTGGCCAGAGTCTGAAGAAGTTCATGGCCACAGGTTCAGAGACTCAGATCAGATCCCTGGCACTTGTCTTAGGAGGATCCCCCTTTTCAATGGGTAGTGCCCAGTCCTGGCGACCCTCACTGGAGACACCCTTTAGAAGTGTCCGAGAACATGGACCTTAGCAGTGGTGGCCATGTCTGTGTTCTGGTTTGGCCGATGGCAGCTCTGAGACCGTGGGGCATTCAGTCCCTCCTGTTTCTTAATCTGTGGAAGGAGGTTGCTATTAGGGAGTGTTCTGCCCAGGGCTGCTGAGAGATAAAAGGAACGAGTCCCCAGGAAAAACTTAGAATCTGGCCTGAAGTCCTCCTTCCAGGTGAGCCCAGGATCGTGGTGATAACATGCCTCCTGCACTCTTGTTTTGACAACTACTGGCTGGGTTCACAGTCGAATGACTCCCTCTCCAGTTGTCTTCCAACCAGGCTCATGGCTCCAAATCTGCCCCTTCCCCCCACTCCAGTCCAGTTTCCAACTTGCAGCGAGAACATTCTTTTCACAGCATCCGGCTTTTAGCTTCAAGTCCTTCAGAGGTTTTCTGTGATATCCAGGACAGCGTTTGGACTTTAAAGACATTCTCCACCACGCCCACACCCTGCATTCCATTGCTAGCCACCTCTCTCTACCCTATCCAGGCTGTGCTTCTATTCAAGCCGTGGAGTCTCCACCACCGGCTTCATCTCCCCAACCTGCATTTTCTGGTCAACTTCTACTCATTCTTTCGGGAATCCACTCAGCCGCTTGTTTGTCCCTTCTTGGTGTGCGCCATGTTCCTCTCAAGACTCTTGACCCTCGTTTGTCCGTGCCTCGTCGTTCCCTGCAGGTGCCTTGACAGATGGATTCTGATTGCCGGTAAATACATACAGAGTGGCTGAGTGACCTTGGGGGTCACTGCCCTTCACATAGACAGCTCAGCTGTGGACTGGCGCTTGTAGGTGTCTGCGTGTCAGGATGCCAGACCCTCCTCTGTCCTGAAGTCAGAGCTCCATGGCTGTTCAACAATTCTGCGTGGCCAGGAACCACCTCTTCTCTGGCCATGAAGGCCCAGACCCAAGCTCAATCTTTGAGGTGGATCTCAACTTCAAAACCTCAATTCACTGCCCTGGAGTATGGCATGGACTGGCAGCATCCTTACAGGGTAGGGTCGAACTACTCTTGTGGGTTCCGAGACTGTAATGTTTATGGGGTAGAAAGCTTCATCTTCCTCTTGAGAAACGGCTGGTTCAGGCTCAAGATTTTGCCTGGTGTGGTCCTGTAGGGTGTTGATGGAAAGATATGCCCTCAGGTACCCCCATCCTGGCTCCAGTGCCCTTCACCCACATCATCTCCTTCCCTTACAAGTTCTCATAAGAAAGCTCGCCTACCCTCCCCTGGTTAGAGAAGAGGACAATGGCTGGTGGAATGAGACCCAGCCTAACACTCACGGGAGGTTCCTGCAGGGGGAGCCGATGGGTAGGGGGGGCCTATACAGGAGTCCCTGGCCGAGGCCAGTGTTTGCACCGTGTCCAAATCACACAGCGCCGTTTCACAGAATGTGCCGTAGACGTGAAGCAGCAGCACCTGCAGTAGCCGAATGAATCACAGACCGTCAGTCGAGCAAAGTTCAATCCTGTTCGCTGAAGCCAAAGACCATCGTGGTGAGCACCGGGGAGGAAATGAGGGGGAGGAAGGATGGAATGAATCTTCAGATCTCATGTCCCACGGGACACAATGTTAGGAAATACCCATCAAGGATTGGCCCAAGGAAACGTGGCATCCTCTTTTGGGAAGCCTTCTATAGTCATCTTTGAATCTCGAGGAGCAGACTAACAATGGACACACACAGTCTTCTGAATTCTCCTCTCTTGCCCCCACCCCCAATTCATAAAATAGGCCATGATTTGACCCAGCTCTTCAAAAGGGCCCCCTGCAGTGAATTTGATTCCGGAGGTCCAGGTGAAGGCGGCCACACGCCTGGACTAATGTAGTGACTCGTGCACTATGGGACTACTCATGAACTGTGGATTTCAGGCTGCTCAGGGGGTAGTGTGGTGAGAAGAAGGGCACTCCTGCTGTGGAAGATGCTCCTCACTTGGCGGGCCCTACATTGTGTTCTGTGGGTGCTTTGAAACCTCAGGCAATTTCCAGATACTCCACCGGTGGCTCCTTGGAACCCAGCAGAAGGAGACAAGGCCATGCTCTAGAGCACGAAATTTTGTTTCATCAAAAGACAGCAAAGAATACTGTTGTTTGTTTGTTTGTTTAACAAGAGTTGGGAAAAACAAAACCAACAATTCAACTAAACAAAAAAGCAAAAGGTGTGATGGAGACCACGCCTGAACTGCAAAGCCTGTAAGATTGACTATTTCGCCTGCTATAGAACAGTTGCCTGGCTGCCCCTCTCAAGCTCAAATTGCTTTCATTTTGCTTGTCATCTTTGATTGATTGGTAGGGCCTGTGTGAGAAACTCACCGAGATTCTCTTGCAGGTCCAGGCTCAGCAGTAAACCGTGAGGTGTTCGATGTGTGATGTCTGCCCGGAGATGGGGTTTAGGAACTCCGATGCTCAAAATTCTTTTAAGTGCAAAAGGAACTGCATCTTGGGCCTTGGACTACTAACTTCCAGTTCAGCGGTTCAAAGTCACCAGCCACTCTGCTGGAGAGAGACCTGGCTTTCCACTTATGTGAATGGCTGCAGCTCAGAAACTCACAGGAGTGGCTCTACCTTGCGCTACGGGGCCACTCTGAGCTGGCGTCGATCTGATGACAGGGAGTTTGCTTTGGTTTTGGGGTCTGGATAGCTACTTGGCCTAGAGGAGGAGGAGAACCTTGTGGGCTCAAGCATAGCTTCTCGGTCTACTTGTTTTGGGTTTGCTATCTTGGAGTTGGCAGCATGTGAGGTCCCATATCACTGTGGGGTGGCTGTAAGGCTCCAGTCCTTTGATCTTCTGGGGCTTGAACTCTAGCCAGAACATGGTGGTTCTGAGCCCAGCATCGCTTCTCATGACTCATTCGGGCTGACTGGGTCCTGTGCCCATTTCTGTGGTGAGAAGGGGGCCCCACATTCCTCAGGTCTGCCTCTGGTCACAGACTTCATCTCTGATTCATCGTCTGAGGCATCGGGGCAGGGGAGACTCACTAGAAGAAAATGGTTCTAGAGTCACTAGCGGAAGGGCGGTGAATTTCAGATCACAGAACACCAGGTGAGGGCATGGAGTGACACTGGTGCTCCCATTTCAGAGATCAGGAAGACTGGTGACAGTGAGCACTTGATGGTTTGCCCAAGGTCAATGACTGGTAGCAAGAGTGTTCCCCTTCAAAGGCTACCACCTAGGTCTCCTGTGTAGAACATTTCAAATAAACTTGGTGTGAAGTTTTCTTCATTCTGGTTCTGAAAATAGACCTGAATGATTTCACATACATTTGAGATACAGACAAACTTGAGGGGTTTGAGGGGAGAAAGAGAGAGAGAGAGAGAGAGAGAGAGAGAGAGAGAGAATGAGAATGAGAATGAACATAGACTTCTTTAGTCACAGCATCATGCAACAGACACTACTATCAGTCCCAAATGCTGTCACCACTCAAAGAGAAAGTCGATCCCCATGAAGCACACCTCCCATTTCTCCACTCTCCCCTGGAATTGTAATCAGTCATTCAACCAAAGTTTCTGAGTAGCTTCTAGATGTTTCACATTGTTTTAGGTCCCAAGAGTGCAGGGTGAATACAATCCAGTTCCCTGTCCTTAAGAAATCTATGTGAGTGAAGCAGTTGATCTTTGGAGTTGGTGCTGAGGCTGGGAAAGGGCTGTGGCAGCGTAATGCAGACCAGGCAGAGGCTGCCCCCTAAAAAGTACTCCCTGGGTCAGGAGAACATCTGAAAGCTTTGGAGAGAAGACTGACTGACTTTATTCATTGCTTGCAAGCTGCCACTGGATGATGAAGAGAAAACGGAAGTTCTCACACTGGACCAAGAGGTACAATCATGATCAACTAAGAAGTATTGACGTTGTCAAGCCATTTGTCTTCCCTGGGTCCATAGTGGACACAGTAGTCAGGAGATCAAAGGACACGTTGCAATGGGCAAATCTGTTGCAGGAGCCTCTGTAAAATGTTGAAAAACAAGAATGTCAGTTTGAGGACTACCGTGCGCTGACCCAAGGCATGGTATTTTCTTTTTTTTTTGGCCATCACTGCTCTCCGGTGGTGGGAGTAGGAGGCCCAGCCCCACTGCTGGAATTGAACCTCCGTCCCAGTGAGCCACAGTCGCGCGCACAACCACTACGCCACCGGAGCTCAGCCCCCAAGGCATGGTATTTTCAATTGCCTCAGAGGCGTGTGAACATTAGATATTGAATGAGGAAGGCAGAAGAAGGATACATGCCATCGAACTCTGGTAAAGAATAGTGAAGGTACCATGGATTTCTAAAAAGAACAAGCAAATCTGTCTTCGCAGACATATGACCAGAACGCTCCTTAGAAGTAAGGGTGGTGGGTTTGGTCTCCCCCACGGTGGATGCATTATGAGGAGAGGCAAGTCTCTGAAACAGAAAATCATTCCTGGTAAAGTCGAGGGGCCAGGAAAAGCGGAAGGCCCTCACCAGAGAGATGGACACACAATGCTGGGACCAATGGCCAAACCTAACACAATCGTGAGGACGGCGCCTAGCAACGTGCCCAATGGAGCAAAATGCTGGCCGGCTTTTTTCCATTCCCTCGCCTGGTTGTGGATCTGACTGTTGTGAGCCACAGGGTTTTCATTGGCTGACGGTTGTTAGTCGGTGATTGGCTAACGGTTGTTAGTCGGTGATTGGCTGACGGTTGTTAGTTAGCTGCCGGATAATTTCCTTTTAGTCCATCTTAGTCTGAAAGCGTCACTGGGATCCGCTCAGCCTCTCAGCCATGTGCCCGCCCCTGCTGACAGGTGCATGGTGGGTGTCCACGAAGTGCGTTGATTGGAAACCAAACCCGAGTCTCCTGCGTGGGAGGAGAGCATGCTGCCACGGAAGCACCACTGCCCTCGCATCTAGGGAGGGAGGCATGGAAACCACTTGGGTGGGCCACCGTAGAAGGAAGTGCTGTGGGACTCCGATCCTTATTATCTCCAAATCCCTGATTCACTGGAAGCCCTGGGGATTGAATCTGTGCGAGAGGGTAGGACGAGCCCCCTGGAAATGGGGTGGACAGCTGTGGGAGGCCTCAGAGTTTTCATTCTTGGCCATCCTGCAGCTGAGGCCTGCGGCAAGAGATGGGATTGAGAGCTTTTACCAATGTACTAGGAATGCTGGGACCAATGGCCACGCCCTGGGTGTCTTAAGACAACCGAAATGTACTCTCTGACTGTCCTGGAGACGGGAAATGTGAAATAAAAGCGCATTCTGAAGAGGTTCTAGGGGAGAACACATTCTTTACCTCCTCCAGCTTGGGATGCTCCCATGCTACATCCCATAATCTCTGCTTCCTCCTCCTCATAGGGAGAGAGGTTGGATCTGGAGTCCAGCCAGGTGAGCCAGACCATCACATCTCGAACCTCTGAATTTAATTACATCTGCAAAGATCCTTCTTCCAATAAGATCACATTCACAGTGTCCAGGGTTTAAGACATGGACATATCTTTTGATGGCACCACTGTTCTACAATCCTGCATCTTCTGTTTCTGTTTATGATGTGCCCGTATGCGACTTACCACTTAAATTCCAAATTATGTGACACAGTAGATGTCATGTGAACACTTTAGTCTGATCTATTGAACTCTTCTTCAACCCTTAAGCATCAAAACAAACAAAGCACTTTAATTCGATGGCTTCCTTGTGTCTGAAATGAGCTAGTGACTGAAAGAGGCCGTCAAATGCCAGCTTGCTCCCTGTTTGTCTGGAAGCTTTCCGTGCTGTGCAGAACTAAATGGTATCTCATTGGGCTTTTAAAAGAGAATTCCTCAGATGAAGGCTAAGGATGCTGGAGTCTTTTAGGAAAGGGAAGCAGAAGCAGGAGAGGTCTAAGTTTCTAGACTTTCCAAGTCTTGTTGGGTCCTCTCAAGTTGGTTCCAGCTCATAGTGACCCGACGTGTGACAGAACTGGATGCCGCCCAGTCCTGTGCCATCCTCGTGACCATTACAATGGTTCAACCCCTCCTGCAGTCACTATACCAATCCATCTTGTGGAGGTCTTTCTTTTTTCCCCTCTGCCCCTCTTTACCAAGCAGGATGACCATGTCCAGGGAAGGGTCCCTTCTTGATACTCCGAGTATGTCCCAAATATGTGAGATGACGTTTGGACATCTTTACTTCTAAGATGCATTCTAACTGCACTTCATAGTTAATAGTTTTACTTGATACCACAATTCAGATGCATCAGTTCTTCTTCATTGTCAAGTGTTTGCATGCCCATGAGATGATTGAAAAGACTATGGCTTGGTTCAAGCATGCCTTGGTCTTCAAAGTAGCCTTTTAACCTTTTAGAGACATCTTTGGCAGCGGATTTGTCCTGTGCAATACGTTTGATTTCCCCACCGCTGCTTCCACGACTGCTGCTTGGCAGCCAAGTAAAATGAAATCCTTGACAGCTACCACAGTCTCCCTTTGGTCAAGCTTGATGTTACCAGCCGGTCCAGTGGTGAAGAATGTTTTCTCTTCATGTTGAGATGTTGAGGTGGCCGCCATATTGAAGGCCGTAGTCTTTGATTTTCATCTGAAGGCCAAGTCTGATTCCTTGCTTTCAGCGGGCATGCTGGTGTCATTCACAGACGGAAGGCTGTTCATAAGAATTGCTCTCATCTTGATGCGCCGTTCTTCTTCTGGCTATCCAGTTTTTTTATTCCTTCGTCCTATAAATTCTGTAGTAATCGTCACTGGTTCACCAATGAACCTTCTCCATATATGTACAGTTCCTGGCATGTTCCATGTAGGACAAGTCACACTTACGGCTGCCGGGTTGTTTTTTGTTCGGTTTTCTTTTGTTCTGTGTACACGCAAGGAGAGGACAAAACATTTTGGGAAAAATGGAATGGAAAGAGCGTGGACAATTTATACCTGCTTTGTGGACCTCCCTCACCTGTACTGCGTCTGGTGTTGCTGAGGGCAATTGGCTGTTGCTAAATCTGTTGTGCAGTCTGCAAAGACAAGTCAAGGCAAATCAAGACCGGGTTTGCGCAGACACAGAATGAAAGGCAGGCTGAGTGAAAACTAAAAAGACAAAAAGAGGTATTTGATTTGCATCAGAGCTGACAAAGATGTGGAGGTCAGTTGGGGATTCCCCACAGTTAAAGTAGAGAGTACTGCAGCAGACAGAGCAGGAGAAATAATATTTTCAATGCCATGTCCCTACTGGGGCTTGTGTGCATGCAAGGTGCACGAGGCAAGGCCAAGGGTGATTTTGGCAATTCCCCCAACAAGCTCAATGATGATAGCCCATCAGTGGAGTAAATCAGAACAGCCTGCTCCAGGGCATGCATTATTCGATTTGGCTGTCTGCATTGATGACATTAGCTGGCCGAGTGCCAAAATCCATTCACACTGTGCTATGGACAGACAGCTATAATTAAAGTTCCTTTTACTCCAGGGGACAACTCATTTTGCTCTCATACCCAGTTGGCAGTTTGACTTCAAGAGAAAGGATAGAAGAAGGGTTCAAATGCCCCTCTGTGTGATCGTGCATTGTTTATTCTACTGTGCTTCGTATCAGCTGGATCCATTAGCTTTTGAGTAGGGTAACTGGGATCCAAAAAGAACTTCCCCTCACCAGCTGAACGCTGGGGTTTGCCCTGACCAGGACTGACCACAGAATTCGTGGAGCCTTATTCAAAATGAAGGTGTGGGACCCTTTGTTTAAAATCAGGAAGATCTTTTTGTTTTGTTTCGTTTTTGTTTTTTGGGCATCACTGCCCTCTGGTGGTAGGAGTAGGAGGCCCAGCCTTTCCTTCTATGGAGATGCTGCTGGAATTGAACCTCCATCCCACTGGACCGCAGTCCCGCGCACCGGCCCTCAGCCCCCAGAGAGATCTTTAAGACAGAATGACTGTGGAGCTGTAAACTAAGTTCAGGGTCCTTCTGAGCCCCGGGCCTTATGTGACTGCAGAGGTGGCGCACCCATGAAGCAAGCCTGGCCTCTTGCACCCTCTTGACCCCTAAAGAGTACCCAGGCCACTCCATGCTACTTCAGTGGGAACATATGCCTCTTCCGTAGTGGACAGGATATTAAATGGACTGGGTATTTTCCATGTACCCCCCCCCCCCTTCACCTGGTTCTGTTCTTTGAGAGATTGGATGCTTCTGTTGATAATAGTGTCATCATTGTCTTCTGATGTCTGATAAGTGGGGACATTACGGATGGTTGGGAGGGAAGAGAGAGAGGGAGGATGTTTATTTCTTTGGATCCTTCCTTCTGGGTTGCCTGCCGTAGACTGGCTGCCCCTGTGTACCAAAGGCCATTGTTTCTGTCAGGTGGTCCTCTCTATAGAACAGCAGTTCTCAACCTGTGGGTCGAGACCCTTGTGGGGGTCGAACAACCCTTTCACAGGGACCGCCTGATTCATAACAGTAGCAAAATGACAGGAAATAGCAATGGAAATAATTTTATGGTGGGTCATCACAACATGAGGAGCTGTATTAAAGGGTTGCAGTATTAGAAAGGTTGAGAACCACTGCTTTAGAGGGATCCTTCGTGGCTTTAGGTCTTGGGGCTATCCTGGCTTCTCTGCTATTGCTAGCCTAGAATCCTGCACTCCCTTTCTTCTTCTTTCCATCATGATCTCTTCCATAGGACTCCTCAGTAGCTGTAAGGCACCTTCTGCTTCCTGTACGGGTAAGGTGACCAGATGTCCCGTTTTTTTTTTTAAACAATTTAACAACGTCCTGTGGTATTTTAAAATTAAAATACACATATTACAATTTTTGCATTCCATGAAAATTTGTGTTGCTCCATATAGACCAAAATTTTTAATCAAAACCCCCCCCGTGGCCCCCCCCATGCCCTCCCTGCCCCCGATCAATGGTGTCTCACTTAAAATCTGGTCACTTTATATGGGGTCTACCTGCTGCAACAGTCATTTGGCACACTTTACCATACCCCGAGTTACGGCAGGACAGATGGAGCGGCTGATGGCTGGATACCAAGGACTCTGCCGGGCCATCTCCTAGAGTCACAGCCACAGGGGTGAAACACACCACTTCAATGTTAGACCTTCGATCCTCTAGTGTGACTTGGCAGGAGCCCTAGTGGCTCTGTCATTAAGCACACCCTCAATTATCTTTGTCCCATTGGGGTGTTTTTAAAAGAGAGCCCATCAAAGCAGTCACTTCCAAGGGGATCTGGTGAGCCAGTTCAATTCAAGGCAGAGAGGTAAATTCAGAATGTGATTGTAACTCCTTTAAAAAAAAAATTCTGTAGGGATAATCTTCATCGATTTTCTTGAAGGACACAGGACAATCATAGAGGCTTATGATGAGAGGTTTTTAAGAAAACTGAACATTGCCCTGGTGAGGGAAAAGGCCAGGAAAGTATACCGAGGACTTTACTCCCTACATGGCGGTGCACTTGCGATATGTCAGGAAACGGTAGCTTCATATCTTGACATCTTCACCCGTGTGTGTATACTTCACTGAGGAGCCTTACTGGACTCAAGGTTGGGGTCCTAATCTCAGGGTCAGCATCTGCAGGCACCAGTCTCTCCATGGGTGCTGGATGAGGCTTTCTGCACTTGAAATGATGCGTAGTCTCTGAAACCCACACGAGCACAGCCTACCCTGTCCAACAGGGTCACTATGAGTCAGAAACGACTTCATGGTGGTGAGTTTGGTTTGGCTTTCTATCTACTGCACCCAGCCCGAAACAGTCCCTATGTATAGAACTTCCTATGGGACTTACCTTGTTCCCATGGAGTCTCCTAACGATGGTCTTACTTGCATTGATGCGCATCTATGTTCAAAAGATAGCAAAAATAGATTTATAGGCATACGTTTTCTTTGTCTTTGTATTTCTGGCTGCCTGGGTGACATTTCCAGCAGAATACAGGCTGATGTGCTATTGTGAAAGCAGCAATGAGATGGAAACTATTTTTAGACCTTCTTTACCTTTCTTTTCCTCTAGATTACCCAACTGGTGAATGTTTTCCGGTGCTCATTGTCTGGAGGCCACGTAGGGTGCCGTTCCCCTTGCTTGACTTTGGGACTGGTTAAGTCTTTGAAAAATCGCTCAGAAATTCAGTCCTTTCTTTATTCAGAATTTCTAAATGAGTTTTGGTCATTCATCTTTTGGGTAGTTAGTCACAGTTGTTTTGTTACAGGATGTCCAAACCAAGCATAGACAAGGGATATTTTGGGTATATAAAAAGGAATTTGGGCCGAGCCCAGTGGCGTAGTGGTTGTGTGTGGGACGGCGGCCCACAGGGTTGGCAGTTCAAATCCAGCAGCAGCTCTCCAGGAGGAAGGCTGGGCTTCCTAGTCCCACCAGGGCAGTGATGCAAAGAGACCAGTCCCCAGAGAAGGACATCATGCTTGGTAAAATAGCAGGCCAGCAAAACAGAGGAAACCTTGGGCAGGTCAGATGGACACAAGTACATTTGGAGGCTCATCTAACTTGAATGCATGTGTGCCCTTGCAGGGGAAGTAGTTAGCCCATTGTCCGTGTTATGCTAGGGCCTGGTATTCAGATTGCATGGCCAGTTTGAGAGAAAAGACGGGCCGTAATTTGCTGGTCTTTAACTTAGTTGTGCTTCTGTTGCCTTACACACTCTGTTGCATTGTTTTATCTGTTTCTGGAAGACATGTGCTTGGATCATTGCTAGGGTTTGTCTGATGGCCATTGCTGTTGGTGGTGGTTGCTCTGGAGTTGATTCCAATGTCCTTGTGCAGAAGAGAACTTCGCCGAGGACGTTCCAGGCCATGACCTTTTGGAAGCAGTTCAATTCTCCAGGACTGTCTTCCCAGAGCCTCTGGGTGGGTTGGAACTGTCAATCTTTTGGTTCGGAGTTGAGCACTCAACTGCACCACCTAGGGACCTGAAAAGAGAGGGAGAGGCATTAAAAAGGGAGAGGGGAGAAACATGCCACACGTGACAGGGATTTGCTAATAGGGTGCTTAAAGTAAGGGTGTGTTGACTGGTGGAGAGGGGGACCTGGGGATGTGGGAAGGCTGCTATGCTGAGTTCTCACCACCTCATCCTCTGAAGGACAGGCTGGGCCAGAGGACAAGACAGCAGGAGTTAGAAGTCAGTCCGCACCCCTGAAGTTCCTTGGAAAAGCAATAGGAAGACTGTGCTTGGTGTTTTTCTAATCCAGGCATTTAAAGAATATATCCCCCAGATGTTGGCTGCCGCTCCTTTCCAAACGTCTTCACTGCTACCAAAACTAAGGCTCTGTCATGAACAAGAAAGCAACGAGGAAGGAGAAGATCGCCCTCCGTTCAACGATGCAATGGAAACCAGGTTCCATATTGGGAGCATTCCTTTTTAATAGAGTCTTTTGTTTTGTTTTGTTTTTTGTTTTGGGCATCACTGCCTCTGGTGGTCATGGGCGCTACCCAGTGCTACTCCTGACAGCTGCCGCTGGATTTGGACCACCACCCCCATGGGCCGCAGTCCCGCACTCAACCACTTAGGCCACCGGGGCTCAGCCCTTTACTAGAGTTTTTAAAGAGGGATTTTCTTTTCTTAGGCAGAGAGTCTTATTTATATGTGATTTTGTATTATTTCTTTCATTCACGCATCTGCCACCTAAACATCAAAGATGTATTCTCCTTTTGAGAATAGGCAGTGTTTTGTTCCTGTGACATGCCTTCAGATCGGTGCGGATGATTGCAGCCACTGTGTCAGTCCATCTTTCTGCTACAGCACATGAGAACAGCCCTCCCTGTCTTTGTTTTAAGGAGCATTCTGGCTGTGGCTCCTCCCAAACAGGTGGGTTTGTCCTTTTGGCAGTCCACAGGGGTTTGAATATCCCTTGTTAGTTTGATAACTCAAGGGCATCGATGCTTCTTCGGTCTTCCTTATTCAATGTTCAACCTTCAAAGGCATTTGAGGGAAAATGACATGGAAACTTGTGGGTGTGGCCTTCTCATAAGGAGGGTCCTGGGAGTCCCTTCTCCCTCCCCACTACCCTTCTCTCTCTGCCTTCACCTTCCTGCTGGATAACTCTGGTGGCTGGAAGCCCTGCGATATCTTCACTGCCATTGGATCCACAGGACTTCGCACCCACCAGCCTGTGATCTTCCTGCATTCTGCATCATTGCATGCGACTGCGTGAGTGTGAAGAGGGACTATGGACTAGGACTGGGCTTATGGATGTGATCCGGACTGGGAAATTTTCTTGGTATGTAATTACTTCTTGATATAAAGCTCTGTCCTACACCTTAAAAGAAGAGAAAGAAAATGGCCTGTAAGATTTTTATCAAACGGCTACCCCTCAGTTTCCTTAATCATTCCCTTATTGGTCATTTGCAGTGACCAGCTTTGTACAATCATCTTTAAGAGTATATCTCAGGGTATAATTCTTGTGAATTTGATAGGTTGAAGGTTTGTGCATTACAAAATCTGGGTGCATTTTACCCAGGTGCGAGAGATCTGTGCTGTGTGTCTGCTCTCACCATCACCACGCGGCTGTATTTTCACTAACTCAGCCACCACAATGTTTTCTTTCCATGCTTCTTCCTTTGATGACTCGTGAGGCTGGGAACTTCCTTTTCCATCTTATGGTGTGCTAGTTGCATTTCTTCTTATCCTAATTTTTGCCAGCGTGTTCTTTGCCCTCGCTGTTTTTCTTAACCGTTACAATGAGAATTATTTAGTTTTTTTTTTTCCAATTACAAAAGTTAGCATGTGCTTATGGGAAACTATTCGGTACGAAAATACACAAATGAAAAGTTCTCTTTCCCCCCTCATCAGACCTCCCTGCTTCTAAAGCAATGCTTAGTGGTGGCTGTCAAGAGTGACCTCATGTGACTCATAGTGACCTCATGCCCCAGGGGAACAAAGCACTGTCAGATTCTACCCCCTCCGCACACGTCCTGATGATTGGACTGTTGTGGCTGGGGATTCAAGGTCTGTTGCCAGTTCTTTCTTCCTAGTTGGAATCCTGGTGCTGCTCTTGGGGGAAAACGTTGGACTGAAAACCACAAAGTCCTCAGCTCAAGCCCATCAATTGCTTCGAGAGAGAACTGCGAGGCTGTGTAAATAAAGATTTACAACCTTGGTAACCGTATATAGCATATATAGCGTGGCTAGGAGTCTTAATCAACTCGCGACAGTGGGTGGCTTTTCTCCTAGATGGATTTGGTCTAGCGTACATAACCAATGCCATGGCATTGATTCTGACTCACCACAACCCTATTTAGCTTCCAGGTTTGTAAATCTTTATGGGAGTAGCCAGTCTGATTGTTCTTTCATTGATTGTCTTCTCTACCTTGCATTTGATTGTAAATATAGGAGTTTATAAGGAGAAGGAGGAAGGCTGCTGGACTTACCGAATGTGCATCACATTGTGTAAGGGTACAGTAATCTGTAACTTGTTTTAAATTTCCCCCTTAAAATAGACATCATGGGACTATGATCTTTATGAACATAAAATACAGTCTTTCTGGCCGCATTTGCTACAGGGCATTACTTGAGAGCATTTTCTATTCCGTGGGCAGATATTCCACTATAATGTCTTCACTGGGAGGAGGTCCGCTCTCTTCACTAAGGAAAGAGAGCTCTTAGATATGCACTCTGAGAACAGCCTGGTCCCCTCAGACCCCAGAGCGTTGCCTTCTCTCCCTGGACCTCAAGATCCTCACACATGCAGTCTGAGGTGCTTGGGAAGCTTCTGTGCTGGGTTCTTCATCTGCACTGCTGTTAAAGTGCTAGGGCCACAAAAGTCATCTTGTTTGACAAGTTTAAAGGTCAAGGACCCCTAAGTGACACCCTTGGGGTTATTCCAGTTCAATTGTTCATTAGTTCATATGATTCTGTCTGTCGTTCAGGTCGTCCTGATTCCCCTTTATCATGATCAGTTTGCTTTTGTGACTCCCTTTCGGATGGACTAGTTTGTTCCTGGGTAGTGGTGCAAACAGTAGCACCATCAGCTGCTGACTGAAGAGACTGCTGTGCATCTTGGAAGCATGGTCTGGCAAACTGTATCCCTCAAGTCAGGGACTGGACTCCGCCTGGAGCATAGTTCTGCTTTCAGACTCCAAGCGTGACCACGAGCTGACGTGGATGGATGAGACAGCCACCAGTTACAGGACATCTCAGGGAGGCCATCGTGATGCCTTTTCTTAGAAACAAGGGAGCGTCCAGGGCATGATTATTCTTATTTGTGGGGCAGACATTTATTGCATGCCTGCTCTGCCCAAAGCACTATGTCAAGATACTGTGAGAAGTGCAAGATGAATAAGAAGCTTTTCTTCTCTTCAAAGGACTTAAATGAATTACTTTGGCATTCTTTTCATGATCTGACTAGGTAACTAAGCTGTTGTTTATATTAGTTTATTTTTTTCAATGATTTTATTGGGGACTCATAGTTCTTATAACATTCAATACATCATTTGTATCATGCATATTTGTACACATATTGCCATATTCATTTCCAAGTATTTTCCTCTTGAGCCCTTGGTATAAGCTCCTCCTTCCCCCTTCCCCCCTTTTTAATGAATCATTTTATTGGAGGCTCATACAACTCTCATCCTGATCCAAACATACATCAATTGTATGCAGGCCACATTTGTACACCTGCCACCATCAGCACTCTCAAAACATTCTCCCTCCACTTAGGCCCCCAGTATCAGCTCCCTATATTTCCCTTCCCTCCCCGTCCCCCATGAACCCTTAATAATTTACAAATTATTATTACTTTTTCATATTGTACACTGTCCAATGTTTCCCTTCACTCACTTCCCTGTTGTCCGTGCTTCAGAGAGGAAGTTATATGTTGATCCCCTGAAATTGGTTCCCCCTTTCTACTCCACCATCCCTCCACCCTCCCAATTTTGCCACTCCCACCACTAGTCCTGAGGGATCATCTATTCCCCATGTTTCCAACTCCAGTGTACATCCCCTGGTCTAGCTGGATTTGTCTGGTAGAATTGGGATCATGATAGTGGATGGGAGGAAGCATTTGAGAACTAGAGGAAAGTTGCATATTTCATTGTTACAACACTGGACCTTAACTGGCTCATCTTCTCCCTGGCGACCCCACTGTAAGAGCATGTCACTTCACCTATTGATGGGCTTTGGGTACCCAATCTGTACTCCCACTCATTTATAGTGATATAATTTTAGTTCTTTGTTTTTTACCCAATCGTTCATTGGGCACTCGCTCCATGGCCTTCCCAACCTGATGCCAGCAGCTCCTGCCTTCTCCCCCCTGCACTGATGCACAGAACCACCATGAGGCTCATCAACACCTGAAACCTCTGGCTGATGCATATTTCATAAACCGAGAGAGGCTGGAGAGCGGCCAGGCCAGTGACTCCAGTTTCCAAATAACAATACTTTTCAATGAAGGCCAAGTCCAGTTGGTCTTCTGTTGGACGCGTAGGTTCCTCTTTGGGTCAGCCAGAATCTAAAAATAAACCGAGATGTTTTATTTACTTATTTTTTGGCCGATTGATGTGTGTTTTTGTGTGGACCAAACTGCTGCATCACTATTTACTTTTGCATTATGTATAGCACTTAGCAACTCGCAGTGGAAATGAAAGTCTAGAAGACAGGCAGTCCCAGCGGAGGAGGGAGAAGAGCCCTCCAGCAGAGGCTCCGGGAATTCTCCGTTTTGTTCATGTGCCTGTCTACTTTGCGGTCCTCTCGTTTCCCATTCTTACCTTCTCCACCGGGGAGCAGGACGAGGCAGGAAGGCCCCCTCCTGGACTCTCCTTATCCCTTATGGCTTCCCAGCTGGTCCGGGTGAGTAGGGTGAGGAGAGGGAGCACTGGCCTTGGCTCCTACTGGTGTCTTGGCACCAGTGACAGAAGCCCAGGGACACTAAGTCTTGTTTGGAACAGAAAGTGTATTTCCATAAAGGCAAGGCATGGTGGGGACTGGGTTATACAGCAGGCAGGACAAAATGCTGTCATTCTTCATCAGATCTCTGGTTCAAATGGCCCCTTTAGGGTGACATAAGTTAGCACATCTGCCATTCTTTTTGTGGGAGAGACATTCTAAAGCGTCAACTTTGCAGGGTAGGGGGAAACTCTAGAGGTGGCAAACTTGTAAGTCAGAGAGGTGGCTGTGCTGTCAAGCAGTGGCTTAGTCCCAGCAAGGACTGCCCCCTTCGCCGAGGCATTGGAAGATGTAGAGTGTCTTCATTCCTTCTTTTCTCCAGCCTTCTTTCGCCACAGCCCTAGAGGGCTTTAGTGTACTGGTTGTCCAAGCAACAAGTATACAAGGCGTTTGTGTCCAAATTCTACCAAAAGAAGGGAAGGAGAAAGACCTCAGGAAACCGGATTTAAGTCCTTAAGTACCACCTCTTTTACAAAGAATGAAAAGAATTATATACCAGGGCCTTTGTGACAAAGCCCTTATTGTTTTTTTTCTTTAAAAAAAAATCAAATTTCAGTTCCTCTCTTGGACCTCCTGTGTATCTCTTATCCTCAGTGCGCGTTTGGGGACAACTCTGAAGAATAATTCTATGATTATTTTCTTTTTAAAAAGTGAAGGGGAAAGGGCTGAGCCTCGGTGGCGTAGTGGTTGTGCGCGGGACTGCGACCCACTGGGATGGAGGTTCAATTCCAGCAGTGGGGCTGGGCCTCCTACTCCCACCACCAGAGAGCAGTGATGCCCCCCCAAAAACAAACAAACAAACAAAAAAGCAAAAAGTGAAGGGGAAATACATGTGGATTAATCCCCTGGAGAATTCCTTCGGACAGCGGGCCAGAGAGGCAGTAGCCTTATGAACATGCAGAGTGGATGGTGGTCGATGCATTAGGTCAAAATTTAACACCCTGTGCTTTCATCTCCCTGATGATCCATTTAAGTTTGTCCTAGTTTTTAATATTCTCTGCTTTCTTTTCTGTTGAGAGATTTATCTGTTTTACTAGGTGGCTCTGTTTAGTGTTGTTTGTGTTTGAAATGTTTTCCTGCGTATGAAATCTGGATGGGTTATTCTATAGTAAGGTGATCAGATGTCTCGTTTTTATCAATTTAATAATGTCCCATGGCATTTTAAAATTAAAATAAATATATCACAATACTATTTTTGCATTCTATGAATTTTTTGTGTGTGTGTGGCATCACTGTCCTGGTGGCAGTAGGAAGCCCAGCCTTGCTCCTGGAGAGCTGCTGCTGGATTTGAACTGTCAGCCCTGTGGGCCGCAGTCCTGCACACAACCACTACGCCACCAGGCCTCGCCCTCTATGAAAATTTTTGTTGCTCCATATAGACCAAATTTTTAATCAAGAACTCCCACCTCGCCCTGGTCAATGGTGTCCAGCTTAAAATCTGGTCACTTTATTTATAGAGACAGTAACTAAATGAGTGGTTCCTTGTGGGTATGGCAGGGAAAGATGTGGGGAAATGGGATGGTCATAAGGATGAGGACAAGATTGAAGAAAATGACCTAAAATCGTGGTGATGATTGTACAACTTTTTTTGCTGAGACTGAAATATTGAATTGTGTGATAGGTGAATCATATGTGATAAAATGGTGATATATATATATATATATATATATTGCTGTGGAAGTAATGACTTTTTAATAAAAGTGTTTTTTAACATTATCCTATATCAACTTTCTTTGCAAAAATCGAACATTTTTAAAAAGGTATTAGAACTTTGGGTCAGCCGCTCAGCCCGTTTGTGGTGCTGAGGTGCCACCCCTCCCCCCCATCCCCCCCCCCCCCCCCCCCCGCATTGATTGGCGGGCAGGCCACTCACACTTACCGCATTGTGGGGCGCCATCTCAGACTGGTTCTGAGCCACATCGCACAGTTGGCAGTGTTTGGCCCAAGGTTGCATGCACTCGGTCAGTACGTTACCTTGAGGATCTTCTTCTTTTCACTGACCCTCTCTCTGCCTTACCAAGCATGGGGTCCCTTGCCCCTCTTAATAACAAGTCCAAAGTCAAAGAGATGACATCTTGGTATCATTGCTAGTCTAAGGTGCATCCTGCCACACTTCTTGCTGGGCAGGTTTGCTTGGCTTGGGGTAACCTGTGGCCCTTTCAGTATTCTTTGCTAACACCATAATGCAGATGCATTGGCCCTTCCTGATCAGAACCATGAATTTGTGCTTGTGTGGACCGGGACAGTGTCTGTATTGTTTCCATTGAAGGAGACAGAACAGTGAAAGCTCATGATCTTCCAGTTTTTAGGTGAATTTTCTCTCTCAACCTTAGAATGGGACAGGAACTAATCACAGGGTAGCAGCCTCAAATAAATGGGAAGGCGTGGGACTTTAGTGTCCAGGTGGGGGTGGGGGGTTGGGCATTATACATGCAGTGCTTCCTCTGCAGGTCCAAGGAACTGCAGAGCTAGTCAGGGTTGTGGATCGCCAGGAAAACGAGGCCCAAGTAACCTACGCCTACAAACCGAATTTGTCTCGGGGGTGGTGGGAGGGGTGCTGGGTGGTGGTGGCCAGTGTCACCTTTCAGGCAAACAGTAGCCAGGCCAATGAAGTAAATAATAATATCTGTGAAGAAAATGTTCCTCCGAATGATCAACCAACCGTATGTGACCCAAAAGTACAGAATCCACCCTGCAAGGTAGCTCAAAAGGCAGGGGAGAAGTAGGGAAGAAGATGAATGGAAATTGGGGGACACAGGTGGAAGAAGGAAGAAAACTGTTACAGAAAGGTGATTACAATGATGTCATGAAACCAAATGTGTCCCAACTGCTGAATGAGAAACTAGCTTGCACTGTAAAGTTTCATCCAAATCTCTCTCTCTCTCTCTCTCTCTCTCTCTCTCTCTCTCTCTCTCTCTCTCTCACACACACACACACGCATGCACGCACGCACACACCCGCACATGGAGGTGGGGGGATGTTGAAACTTCAAGCAGTGGCAGAGAGAGAAAGCCTCTGAAGTTAACATATCAGCACTAACATACAGCACTCACTAGCACCGAGGGGCCAGTGTGGGAGCCCGGAGGATCATAGCCTTACACAGGATGAGGGCACTAACGGGGGTCCATCCACATGAGATCAGATCAGCACATTCGAGATGCCTCTGTCTCACTCATTGTTAAGGTTTTCTCTTATTCAAAGGGATTTTCCACTGTCGTTCTGCCTAGCGTTCGAGCTGGAGTATATCCCACTCGAGTTGAGAGGGCGTGGCAAGAGCAAATTTGGCCCATTAAACACTCATGACCATAGACCAGATGAATTGTGGGATGATATCAAGGATATCAGGCATGAAGAATGCAAAACTCAGCTCACTGCCACTGAGTCAATGCCAGTGCATACCTATGGGGTGGGGGAGAATTGTCCTTGTGGGTTTCTGACACTGTAACTCTTTATGGGAGTCAAAGCCTGTCTTTGTCCTGTGGAGCAGCTGATGGTTTTGAACTGCGCACTTTGTAGTTAACAGCCCAAGTGGTAATGACTACACCACCAGAACTCCTTTGAGAAAGAAAGCAAAAGGTCCTTACAAAGACAAAAGAAGAAAGGGTGACTAAACTGGATGCCAGAAGAGAATCAAATCTGCTCTTGAACGTAGAGCAGCGACAGTGAAAGTTGCTACAGACAAGATTTCACAGAGCGGCTCAGGAAGACAGAGTAAGGTATTCATAAAGGAATGTTCACCCTTGCTTTGAAACTGTTAAAGAAGCCTGTGCCACAGACTTACCCAATGTCATGTGCCTTTGAGATCTTGACTGCTGCTTCCAGGAGCATCGAGTGTGGATACAAGCAAGGCGCTGCCTTCGCTGTTTCCTCTGTTATTGTGATGCTACCTATTGATCCACATGGGAGGATTTTTGTCATTTTCTTCACGTTAAATTGTAACAACCACATCGAAGGCTGCAGCCCTTGATCTTCAATGCAATGTGTCGATTGCTTGTTTGACTGTAATGCCTATGGCTGTTGATGGATCTGAGTGAAAAGAAATCCTTGAGAACTTCAATCTTTCCCCCCATTTATCACGATGTTGCTTATGGATCCAGTTGTAAGAGTTTTTGGCTTCTTTTTGTTGACATATAATCTGCACCGGTGGCCTTATAACCAAAGAATGCATTGCATTGGGCAAATCTGTTGCAAAAGACCTAAGAAGTGTCTAAATCAAGCCTGAGTATTTTTTAAAAGCTGGGCAATGAAGGTAGAAAAATGAAGAATTGATGCGTTTGAATAAAGTGTTGATGAAGACTAAAGAATAGATCATGGACTCTCAGAAGAACGAACATGTCTGTCTCACAGAGTCCTCCTCAGAAGAGAGGAGGGCGAGACTGCTTGTCACATACTTGGGACATGCTATCAGGAACTATCCATCCCTGGAAAGGGACATCATGCTTGGTAAAGTAGGGGCCCTGTGACAAGAGAAGACTCATCGAGATGGGTTCACACGGTGGCTGCAACCATAGACTCCAACAAGCCACCATGTGAGGCTGATATGTGACGAGGTAAGGCTATTTTACTGAGATTCCGTATGAGTAGGCACAGCATGGTTATACCTATATGTTGATGGTTTTCTATGTATGATGTAAAAGTATATTTATATTTAGGAGCATCATTTAGCAACATTTAGTAAAGTGGTGCCTTGGTTTGGGTCTCTTTAGTGGCAAAGGACTGGGACTAAACTCAGAATAACCAATTCATGTAAAAGGAGGCCATTGTACAATAACTCCTGTCATAAGTTGGACCTCACAGTGTGCCTGGCCCCGTATGAGTATATTACCCTACTGAACCTTCTCCACAAGATGGGTAAGTGAGGGGATTGTTTTATCCACCCTGGGAGTAGCTGCCCTGGAGAATTTGTCTTAAGGCATATACTCAGCTCACTACCATAGAGTCCATTTCAACTCATAGAGACCCTATAGGGCAAGGTTGAACTGCCCTTGTGTGCTTCTGAGCCTGTATATCTTGACTGGAATAGAAAGTTTCGTCTTTCTCTTAAGGGTTAGCTGGTTGGCTTGAACCTGAGCTTGCAGGTAGCCCATGATGCCACTAGTCCCCATCTGACATGATCACGCATCTCTCCCTCCTCCCATCGTAGTGGTCGGGGTGGGGGCAGTAGGTGCTGTTGAGTCTGCTCTGATTCATGCTGGTGCTATTCCTAGGTGCTGCTCAGTGGGTTCTGCCTCTTAGAGTCTCTTGTACACCAGGATGGATTCAATGGCAGTGTGATGGGTTTTGCTTTCTGAGATGATTAAAATACCCCATGTATGCATCAATAATTCAATATCCATTGGGAAATGGCTGATTGACTTTTACTGATCTTATAAACTGGGACTTGGCACATTCTCATGCTTGCACCTCTCGGTTGAGCCTATGCAACCCAGCTTTTAGCACTTGGTTTGTCAGTTTCTTTGGAGAGGCATATATGACTGTGTGCTGATGGATTAGCCCTGTCCCTTTTGCTTCTTGATCTTCTCCAATGGCCCCACGTTTCCTTGGGGACAAATGATCAGCTTCTTTGGTCTGTCCCATCTTTGAAGACAGTTGCCATAATTTCTTTTACTTAGTTTACAATGTATGTGTATGGGACGGAGAAAGCCCTCTCCTTTGTCAGTAGGGGTGCAGCTATTGTTAACTTGCATGCCATCTTGGGTTGTTAATTGAAAATGGCAGTGCCCACTCTGGCCTGTCAAAACAGACAGGGACATTAAAAAAAAAAACAGTTTCATTGGCATACACTTCACATATCATACAATTGATATGCAATTGTTCAACCATACTAAGATCATCATCACAACCATCACCCCACTCAATTTTAGAACATTTTCTTCTTTCCTGTATTCATTGTTATGTGCTCCCCATTTCCCCCTCAAACGCTCCTGTCAGATCCCCAAGAAACCATTAATCCAGTTACTGTCTCTATAGATTTATCTGTCCTGGATTTCATAGACAGAAAAGCATACAGAAAACCAGGAGTAATTGCAGTATAATAGAGAAAAGCCTCGATCAAAAAGAAAGCAGAAACTATTTAAAGCTAGAACACATTTATAATGGGTCACAAGAAAGAGCAAATGATAAGGTGTCAAATTTTAGCCTAACTGCCTCTTTGATCACCCACTTTCCAATGTACTCTGCATGAAAACAAGGTTATTCAGACCAGAAAGGGAGATTTTTAACCCTGTGATAACACCAAGTAGGTTCGGCCCACAGGGACAGTTCTTCTGAACCCTCTAGGGTCTTTCTGAGTCTGGATCGACTGGATGGCAGTGAATTTGGCTTTGCTTACTCTTAGCAATGGTGCTGTTCCACACTGAGTGTGACTTCAGGGACTCAGGGATCCCCTGGCTCCACGTGACATCCTGCTATCTCCCTGGTTACCTCTTCAATCATCATGTAAGTCAAACCCATTCCTCCCTGTCTGAATGTTGGTGCTCAGAGAGGGAAACCTGCTTTCCTGAAGTCACATTGTTGGTCAACAACAAAGACTCAGTCCGTCTCTGGAGCCCCTTCTTTTAATGATGCCGCACTACTGCCTCAGCTGCCAGACTTGCCCCCTGACTTTAGGATTTTCCTTTGTCCATAGTGTCTGGGAGGCAGTCAGCTGGGGTTAGGCCAAACCCATTTGTGTTAGTCTGGGTAGACTAGAGAAACAAAT
Organism: Nesogale talazaci; assembly: GCA_004026705.1. Taxonomy (NCBI): domain Eukaryota; kingdom Metazoa; phylum Chordata; class Mammalia; order Afrosoricida; family Tenrecidae; genus Nesogale; species Nesogale talazaci. The sequence continues at coordinate 23,526 of PVJH01021062.1, forward strand.
TCACAGACATGCATATGGATATAAGAGAATGGTTTATATACAAGAGGAATGAAACATTGAGAAAGCATCCCAACCCAGTCCAGTTCAAAGTCATAAGTCCAATATTAGTCCATCTGTCTGATACCAATCTATAAAGTCTCCTTCTGATTCACGAAGTCCCCAGCCACTGGATACAGAGTCCTGGCACTGGCAGGGGTCTCCTTATGGTTCCTTGTTTCCAGGGCTCAGAGTCCATCAGCAGTATCCATTGGTGACAGGAACATCTCAGTGCTGGCAGGGGTCTCTCTGTGACTTTTCTGTCTTCAGAGGTCTGGTTCCATCAGGGTGAGGCTGTGTGGCTTCTCCCCCAGCTCTTCCAGTTCCTCAGACACTGCCATCTTGTCTTGTCAGTCCAGCAACTCCCAACAACTGGGGAAAATGGTCTCTTACCTCCATGAGGGATATACCACGAGACTTCCCAGAAGTCTCAGGAGAAAGCCATGCCCACACAGAGGCCTCATTGGCTCCTCAATGCTATCTCCAGATGAACAGACTAGACTACAATTCAATCATGAAATCGGCATAGGTACATGACCTCCTCACCATTATTCCCCTCATTTGCATATGAAGATTGGGCATTGAATAAGGAAGACCGAAGGAAAATCGATGCATTTAAACTATGGTGTTGGTGAAGAATATTGGAAGATGGAAAGTACCACGGTCTGCCAAAAGAACAAACATGGATCTCAGTGGATGTACAGCCAGAATGCTCCTGTGAAGCAAGGATGGTGAGAGTCCATCCCATGTGCTTTGGACATGTTATCAGGAAAGACCCAGAGCCTGAAGAGGAGCATCATGCTTGTTCAAGTGGAGAGGCATCGAAAGAGAGGAAGGCCCTCAACAAGATGAGTTCTCACAGTGGTTCTCACCACGGGTTCAAGCATGGGAATGGTTGGGATGGCACAGGAGCAGGAGGAACTCTGTTCTGTTGGACACAGCAGGTTGACAGGAGGATGACCCAATTCAGGGCCCCAAACCACCACCACCACCACCACCACCACCACCACCACCACCACGATCAAAGCAGGATGGTTCCTTGCTGGTGAGGGGGTGGAAGTTGCCTCATGTCTCTGCCACACATCGACGCTTTTGTGGCTCTGTCCACTCTATGCAGAATACATTTATACATGTAATAGAGAGTAAAGAATCTTAGTTGCAGTCTGAAGCTTTAATGATATTCACTGGAGCCTTCCTGTGAAGCAAGCCTGGCTTGCTTTACAGTTTGTTTCATGATTAGGTGGGTTTACCCTATAGCCTGACTGGGAGGTAGGCATCACAGTTACAGAAGCTAGGAGAGAAATAGGGTCTTGGGGGAGAGTCAGGGTCAGGGTGTCTATAAAGACTTTCTTCAAGGTGGGGGTGCCGGGTGGGAGGGGCCTTGAAGGAACCGGTGTCTCTTGGGAGCAGAGCACTGTCATGGTCAGGAGCACGGGCTCTGGAATACGACCCCTGAATTCTGGTGGTGACTTGCTAGCTGTGTGCCCATGGGCAAATTACTTAACCTTTCTGTGCCTTCATTTCTTTAAAGGGAGAATAGTGTTTGCGTGTCTCTCCGGCATGTTGGGGAAATGTAGTCTGCTCAGTGTGTGGTAAGCACTCAGCAACTGTTGGCTCTTCATTGCCCTGGAATTGGTTTTGGCTCCTACTGTCCCCATGGCAACTGCCCCCCTGGGTTTCTGAGACAGTACCTCTGTATAGGAGTAGAAAGTCTGGTCTTTCTCTCTCAGAACCACTGGTACTTTGGAATCTCTGACCTTTCAGTTAGCAGTTCAAGGTTAGGATGTGTTTGGTATAAGGGGTATTACGGTACAGCGTTTCCACCAGAAAAAACCCAAGGGGTGCTAGGATTGATTCTGCCCTCTAATTTGTGCATGTTTGCTTTCTTTGTTGTACACTTGCAAAGTAAGTGGATGGTTAGAGTGGAATCTTAATGGATAGAGTATGTGGATGTGGACACTTTATTTAATCACAGGCTGAGGAAAGGCTTGAATAATGGAGAGAAGCTAGACCAGGAGTGTTTCTCCAGATCCCAGTCCAAGACCTCCTTCCTCTGATTCTTTATCTTCCCATCTCCCTTTACTGAGTTGGTTTTCCAAAAAGGACTTCAAAGAAGAAACCGAAGTCTATGAAGGTTGACGTAACAATGTGCTGCTCATTGTAAATTACCTCATTGGCCTTCTGGTGTGGCCGTCAGGGTCTTGAGCATTTAGTTGCGGTGAGTCAGTCCCCCAGAATCTCATCACTCTAGAGGGGAGCAGATAAAATCGAATTCCTCAAAGAGCGCATTGGAGGTTCAGCTATTGTGAAGTTCAGTGGGAAGCAGAGCGCACTCACCCTTTCTCTCCTGCTCTTTGCTTTAAACATGTACAAGCGCACCAGGCTGAACTCTGAACCTCTGGAGGGTTTGGGCCGAGCTCAGTCCACAGAGGAATACCTGAGCTCTAAAGATTTAATGTGCTTGGGATAACCCAGAGGTTGGTGGTTTCAGTCCCACTAGAAGTGCCTTGGAATAAAGACCTGGCAGCCTACTTCAGAAAAATCAGCCATCTAAAGGCCCACAAAGAGCAGTGTACACCAACACTTATGGGGTCATCCTGAGTAGGCATCAACTCAGCTGTAGCTTTTCTTTTTTGGATTGTGTTCAAGAAATAGTCCCTCTTCTTCTTCTTCTTCTTTTTTTTTTTTTAAATAATGCTTCATTTGTTTTCAGTTTCACTTTCCATTCATTTTCCACATGCCAGTTGGTTGCATTTTATAGAAGTGGGAGACCATGCTCGCTGTGTCCATTCTATTCTGTCTCCATCCATCAGCTTTCCCTGTCCCTAATGTTCTCATCTTAGCTTTGAAGTCATTTTGACCATTGGTCCCATAAAGATGGATTTTTTTTTTTTCAAAGAGCATGGGACTCAACTGTGATTGTCTTTATTTTGTGAGCCAATCTGTGATTTGGCTGAAAGGTGAATGGGGGCTGGTCTAGGTTTAAGGCCTAAAGCTTGTCTCAGGACATTAACCTTTGGTTGCCCCTCAGCCTGGACTGCATCACTAAACCTCTTTTTGCAGGAGTGTGAGCTTTGCCTTTACGTCTCTCTCCTAGGCTGCCTGGGCTTGTCTGCTGTGGCCCTGATGAGACCAGTGGATAGCGGTAACCAGTCACGGGGCACTCCTTCTGCTGGCCGCTGGGTAGACAAAGCAGTGGTTTGTGTGGGCTGTAGACCAGTTCTTTCTTTGAGTTTTGGCTTTCTGTCTTTCTCTTTGACTTCAAATAGTTGGATAGAGGAGAGACCAAGAGTTGGATCTCTTGTGGCTGCTCACGAACTTTGAAGATCTTCGACACTCCTCACCAAGTTAGTATGTAGAACATAACTTCCTCCTTTGTCCTTTTTCCAGAACTTTCTATTATACCCCTTGGTCCGAATCCTTTAAACCCTTCCTGCAATGTATATTGTTAAGACTAACAATATTCATAACTACTCCCTATGTATTTTATTTTATATATGAATATACACCCAAACAGTTATATATGTGAACATGTATAATATACATATGTATATACTTACATATGCATGTACCCATGTTTGTATATACTCACATATTGGGGGGGGTGTTTGATACCGTTCCCTCCATTGTGCTTAGATGTTGTTATTCGTCATCTTTGGATCACATGGGCTGGTGTGCCTCTGACAATGTGAACTTAGTGGGTGCCTCACGTAGATGCCTGCTAGTTGGAAGATAAGCATTTAAGACCCCAAGCTCCATTATTCCTGCTAGTTGAACACCATCTGGTCTCTTCACCCCTCTTTGCTATAGCACCCGTACCTTCAGTGATTTCTTCATGAGGGCAAGCATCAAACAGGGCCATGTCATAATGTGGTAGTCTGGGTAGTCTAGAGAAACAAATTCATAGACACTCATAGGTGTATAAGAAAGAGTTTTATATACAAGAGCAGCTGTATAATAATAAAACATCCCAGCCCAGTCCAGCCCAAGGTCATAAGTCTGATATTAGCCCTTATGTCTGATACCAATCCATAAGACCTCTTCAAACTCACAAAGCACATGCAGTGACACCAGGACCATCACATGGCCAGTGGGTGCAGAGTCTTGTGTATCCAGTGATGGTAGAAGCATCTCAGCGCTGGCAGGGGCCTCTCTGTGACTTCTCAAGCATCTCAGCACTGGCAGGAGTCTCTACGTGACTTTTCTGGCTCCCGAGGTCTGATTACATCATGATAAGCCCATTTGGCTTCTCCTCTGGAATGTCTCACAGGAGGTCAGACTTGTGTCTTGTCAGTAGAACATCTCCAATGGGCTGAGCAGTGAGTCTCTCACCTCCACAGGGGAAATACCACCAGATTTTCCATGATTATCAGAGGAGAAGGCCATGCCCACAAAGAGGTCTCATTGGCTATCCTCAGATTGATAGGCTAGACTCCACCCCTATACTCTTAATCCTGAAATTGATGCCAGATTCCATGACTGCCACACATAAGAACGAATTGTTCTTAGATTGGGGCTAGTATTAAATTTGTGCCCTGAATCCATGCCTCTATCTGTTGTTTACATATGTCTCTGGTTCACTTTAGAGAAATCATTTTTATTTTATCTCCCCGGAGCATAAGGAAATTCTATTGATAGTGTCATTAATTTAGTCAATGGTGTAAGATTTAAGACACTACTGAGATTAGGAAACAAGCAAGTATTGGCCAGCTTCAGGCCACAGTACTTGAATTGTTTATTTATACAAATTAAACTCTTAAGTGACTGGACATTATTTACACAAACAATGGGGATTGATGATAAGACAAAACTCTCAATAATACACAATTCAAAAAAGCCAAAAGCAGAATCATGCATACAAAATTAATCCATGCCAAAAGAAAGCAAGGAAAACGTTAAAATAGTAAATATGTGGTAGTTTCAAGCCACTGTTCATTGGACATCCTCAAGTAGGAGATCTGAACTAAAGTCCAATGACCACTAGTTCCATAACTTCGAGAGAGCAGTCATCTGCTTCTTCTCACACTAACTTATGCCACTCTTTTTCTAATTTTTTATTATTAAATATTTTTCTTGGTGACTCTTGCAGTTCTTATCACAATCCATATATTCACCCCTTGTATCAAGCAAATTTGTACATATGTTGCCATCATCATTTTTCAAAGCATTTTCCTTCGACTTATGCCATTCTTTTTGAGTGCACAGGCCGCAGTTAGGAAAATGTTCCTCTCCACAAGCTAATTCTGTGCAGGAATTCTGCTTGACCCCCTCAGCTACGTGTGGCCTTTGAGCATAAAGAAAATGCTGTGAAATCACCGTTTAAATCAAAGGGGATATGCCGGAGACATGTCGATATGTCGCTTTTCACCTAGAGTCTCTTAAAAGTTTTGGAATGTGTTGCCAATTAAAAATAGAACAATAGGAGAGTTCTCAGGAAAATGTGGCTTTCAAAATTCTTTGAAAAAACCATCCTATCTGCCAATAATACCCCAGCCCATTCTCCCATGACAGCAGCTGTGAGATGGGCAGTGCCAATTCCCCATAGCTGGGGCGTGTGTGTCCCTACCCACCATGATCTCCACTGTTCCTATCTCACTTGACTATATGCCAACCAACCCCTCTAAGGATGATTTTGGTAGCTATTATTTCTGTTTGTTTTATTTTGATACTTTGGCACAGATCGTCAGCATAGAGGTGGTATTAGATGAGAAGACCTGAGGTCAGGAAGACCGAGACAGGAGAAGAGGGTTCAGTAACGGGCTCTGTAAGAGTGAGGTGAGCAGAGGGTTGAGGGTGGTCAGGGAGGTGTCAGTGGTCACCAGTTTGATTGCTCTTGGAAAGTGACCTTTGTCTTTCTTGTTGGCCTTAGATGGCACTCGTGCCTCAGACCAGTCTGTGTCTCAGTGGCATCTTCGTGGGATGTATGTTCTAGACCTGTCTCCCCTCTGGAGCTTCTGGCTCACATGGGGGCAAGTCTGTTGCACAGCAGTCACTGAGAGCTTGTCCATGCTTGTCCTACACTGGGGGGTTTCCTGGTGCTCTAACGGGGACAGTCTTAGGCAAACTGGGCTATGCTATTAAGAGGAGACTTTGGGCAGGGTTTATTTATTTTTCCCCCATGGGCTTTATGAACAGTGCCTTGCATAAGAAATCGTTGTCTATTATAATTTCTGTCTTTGAAATGTTGATGTATGTTTTTTTCTAGAAAATATCTAGAAATGGATGCATCCACCACGAGGCATTCCAAATAATGAAAAGCAAGTTTGAGGTACTTTTTAGTTCCACTCTTCCCTCCCTCCCCCACCCCCTCATCCCCACTGGGTTCCCTTTTAACAGAGAAGCTTCTTGGCTTGAGTTTGTATTATTCGTAACGTCCTACCTTTTAGGGTGTACGTTTTGATTAATTATCTCGCAAAGACTCTAAGCATTTGCTTCAGTTAATTAAACGCTTTCATGAACCCACGAGCAATATCCTTGGCATTGTATAAAATACAAAACTGTTCCCTGTTAGATGGGTTTTAGTTGATCCAAACTTAATAGATGTTCAAGATTTAAATACATGACTAAGGTGGTTTACTATCCCTGGCTGCATTGTGAATAATTGGGGGGGAAAGTGCCTCTTCGATTCTTTAAATCTGGTAGTGAGGGTCCCTGTGTCACCATTGAGAATAGTTATTATTTGTGCTCATCTTCCTGGTCCAGCTTCGTTCCTTGGCCCAGCTCCCCATCATACCAGGCTGCCTCCTTTGCTCTCCTTGCCCACGTCTGTTTCTTTGACCCCCTTAATGCCTTCCTGCATGGGCAGAAGGAAGTACTTGGCACATATCCAGCACTTGCTGACCAGTGCCCACATCATATAACATGGCTGCACTTCATACTTAAACATACATATGTTACTATTAAGGCCAAAACAACCTAAAGAAAGGGTTAATTCCTCCCAGTACACCCCATAAGGAAGAGTTTTGCTTCTTAATGGGACTTAGCATGGTCATAAGCCCACACTCAAGATACTAACCTTTGATATCTTTGAGGTGGAATGACTATCCAAACCAGGTCAACTGACACAGAGCACAAATTACAGAGTAGAACTGGCCCTGTGGGCTTCTGAGACTGCAACTCTTTGTGGGAGTAGATAGCCCCATTTCTCTCCTGTGGAGTGGCGAGTGGTTTTGAACTGCATACCTTGTAGTCAGAGGTCCCGTTTGTAACTACGGTACCACCAAAGCTCCTTTGCGGGGAGTGGAGTAGTGGAAATAACCTGAGGTGGAGGTGGAGGTGGAGGCAGATGGGTTGAAGTCCTGGTCCTCTCATTTGTTGTTGGAGAGACTGTGGACAAGTCACTTAACTTTTCTGGTTCTCAACTTCCTTATTTCAAACGAGTAGAATATCGACCTTCAGAGCTGATGTCAGATCCATGCAAGACGATATATACAAAGCATTACTGCTATCTTCTATTTGCTTACTCAATTGAGCTGATTTAATGTAAACTAAGTGGCAGAGTACTTTTCAGAATTAATAGTAAGAGCTCTCTGGCTAATGGTGGGCTCATTAATGTGAGCATTACTGAGATTTTCTATTTCAAGAGGCTTGACTGAGACTTTTGGTTGGTCTTTAGGAGAAGGCCTTTTCTTCATTAGGGGGCTGGGGGAAGAGCCATGCCCGGAAACTTTGCAGATCATCAAATTACACAGCTCATGACTGCTTTAGGGTTGGGGCTGCAATTGATTTATCCTAATGGTTTCTTGCTACTCTGGCTCTATTTTTTATTCTTTAGAAATATTTACAGTACTTAAGGGCATGCCTTGTTCCTTCTCATTAGTTATGTTTTAGGGCACAGAGGAGACCTCAAGTTTCCAATGCAATTAAAGTAGAGCATTTATTAAGTCTTAGAGGTATGTAGAGATTGTGGTAAGAGTTGTACTAGCCCCCAGTAAAATGATTTTTTTTTTTAAAAAAGGTCTTCAGGCTGAGCCCCGGTAGTGTAGTGGTTGAGTGTGAGACTGCTGACTGACTTGGCGGTTCAAATCCAGCAGCAGCAAGGCTGGGCCTCCCACTCCCACCAGAGGGCAGTGATGCCTTAAAAAATTTTTTTTTAATTAAAAAAAAAAAAGGTCTTCAACAGAATAAAGACAAGACCAACACAGACACATCATGAGGGGAATGATTGGCATGAGGTCATAGTGGGATTCACTTTTGCTGCAATTCAGGGACTTAAATGGGTATGGGAGGTATGGAAAACAGTCACAAAGAAACGTGACTGGCAGCTGATGAATACATCACAGGAGACACAGAAGCAGGAACAAGATGACAGGTGGGACATGCACAGCGTGTTAGAAAGAATAGCTTATCTGGGACGGAGGTTCAATTCCAGCAGTGCGGCTGGGCCTCCTACTCCCACCACCAGAGAGCAGTGATGCCCCCAAAAAAGAAAGAAAGAATAGCTTACATGATGGGCCCAGGCCCTTCTGACTAAGGCAGTTAGGGTATTAACTTGGGACTATGTGACCCTAGTAATGCAGGCTCCATCAAGACACACCCAGGCCATCCCCTAAAGGAGATTCCCCACCCCAGGCTGGTCAGAGGTGTGCAGGCAATCCACTTTCCAGTGCAGTCTGCCCAAGGGCGCAGCTGTCTGAATCCCTATTTTGTTCTCAAAAGAGACTTAGCATCCAACTTGAATGCTAGACGTTGGCCCATCATGGCCAGGAAGGAAGATGGAGGTAGGAAAGCTAGGTAAAAGGACATGCCTCCTAGCTCCCAAGGACCAAAGCCCCCCCACCCCAATACCGTTTAAAAAATAATTTAAATCATTTTACTGGGGGCTTTTACAGTGATCACAATCCATCCATCCATCCATTGTGTCAAGCACATGTGTACATTACGTGCCATCATCATTCTCAAAACATTTGCTTTCTACTTGAGCCCTTGGTATCACTCCCCTCATTGTCCCCTCCTTTCCTGCTCCCCCTTCCCTATGAACCCTTGATCATTTATAAATTATTATTTTGTCATATTATATTTTATCATATAATAATAACAACTGTGCAGACATCTCCCTTCAGCACTTTTCTGTTGTCCATACCCCAGGGGAGAGGTCATATGTAGATTCTTCTAAGAGGTTATATGTATATCCTTGTAATTGGTTCTCCTTTTCTACCCCACCCTCTCTCTATCCTCCCAGCACTGCTGCTCTCAGCACTGGTCCTGAAGGGTTCATCTGTAGTAGATCCCCTGTATTTCCAGTTCCTATGTATACCAGTGTACATCCTCTGGTCTAGCCGGATTTGTAAGGTAGAATTGGGATCATTATAGTGGGGTGGGGGTGGGGAGGAAGCTTTTAGGAACTAGAGGAAAGTTGTATGTTTCATCGTTCCTATACTGCACCCTGACTGGCTTGTCTCCTTCTCATGACCCTTCTATAAGGGGATGTCCAGTTGTCTACAGATGGGCTTTGGGTCTCCACACTGTGCTACCCCTCATTCACCATGATATGATTTTTTTGTTCATTGATGCCTGATAGCTGATCCCTTTGGCATGTCATGATCACACATTTTTGTGCCCTTCTTCCATGTGGGCTTTGTTGCTGCTAGATGGCCATTTGTTTATCTTCAAGTCTTTAAGACTCCAGATGCTATATATTTTGATGGCTGGACACCATTAGCTTTCTTCACCACATTTGCTTATGCACCCACTTTGTCTTCAGCAATAGAAAGGGAGATTTTTAACCCAATGATAACCCCAAGTGGGTTCGGCCCACAGGGACAGTTCTACTCTTCCGTGTAGCATCTTTCTGAGTCAAGATCAACTGGATGGCAGTGAATTTTGCTTTGTTTACTCTTAACAGTGGTGCTGTTCCACACTGAGTGTGACTTTAGGGACTCAGGGATCCCCTGGCTCCGTATGAAATCCAGCTATCTCCTACCATTCACTCACAGGTTGGTGTGCATAAGCAAAAGTGGTGGAGAAAGCTGATGGTGTCTGGCTATCAAAAGGTATAGCATCTGGAATCTTAAAGATTTAAAAGTAAACAAGTGACTATCTAGCTCAGAAACAACAAAGCCCACATGGAAGAAGCACACCAGCCTCACAACTTCTTTGAAACATTTTTTGAGGGTAATAACCATATTGATCAGGAAGGGAGGTTGGGGAAATGTGTGTATGTGTGTGTTTGTGCGCTTAAGCTGGGTACATTGCTACTCAACATTATCAAGAGGAGACAATAGATATGCTTGCAGAGCTAACAGTCTCTGCCTCCACTCCTTAGTCTTTCGCAAGCAAGTGATAGATCTTTAGCTCGTGGGAAGATAGTGAAGCCCCTCATTTGTGCAGCAAACAGTGAAGTTTTTGTGTGTCTGTGAAATGCTTGGTGAGGTATAAGCTCTAAGGAGAGAGCAATGAGTAAGGCAGAAATAGTTTCTGCTATGTTAGAGTTATAGTCCCCTAGAGGAATGAAGGTACCATATATACTAGAGTATAAGTTGGCCTGAATATCAGCCGAGGCACCTAATTTTACCACAAAAAAACCTGCATTAAAATGTGCTGGAAAAACTCAGTTATATATGAGTATATACAGTATTTGAATTCAAGAAGCATAGCTATACACAACTTTTTAAAATTGTGGTTAAAAGGAGAGATTTCAGAGGAACTCTCTTGGTCTAGAGTCAATGACTCTATGGGTAAGTTGGGATTTGATGAATGGGTAGGAAGGAAATAAGTAGATAAGGGTGTGTGTGAAAAAACAGCCTTCTAGGAATCCCAGGCATTTCAGGAAGAGGGACTAGTAGGAAGGCGTGGTGGGAGGAACTTGGAAAGACGCCCCGGTGACACACTGGTTAAACACTTGGATGCTCACCAAGAAAGAAACTGGCCACCCCTGATGAAATGTCCACAGTCAGAGAGCCCGAGTCTTGTCATCCTCGCTGCTCTGGTGCTGTACTTCTTCAAAGATAGATTCATTCGTTGTTTTTTGGCAGTCCATGGCATTTTCAATATTCTTTACCAACTCCATAATTAAAAGAAGCCATCTTTTAAATTTTGTTTTCCTTACTCATAGCCTAGCTTTCTCATGTGCACGAGGCAATTGAAAATACCATGATTTGGATGAAGCATCCCTTTGTCCTCCAAGTAACATCTTTGGTCTGTAACATTTTTAAGAGGTCTTATACAGCAAATTTGGCTGATAACGTACATCAGTTGATTTCTTGGCTACTGCTTCTATGAGCATTGACTGCAAACCTGAGCAAAAATGTTGGCTATTGAAACTCTTTCCCATTTATCATGATGTATAAGGTCACTGTGCATCGAAATGGACTTGCCATCAATGGTTTTTTGAGTGTGATTTGAGTACAGGGAATAAGCAGAAGTCCTTTATAGAGTGAGATTAAGAGACGTGGCAGGGCCCAACCACGTGTCCATGTGTTCGTGAGGCAATTAAGGAATGCCGTCTTCCTCCCAAGGGCCATGGGAAGTCACTGAGTTTTAAGGTGGTAGTAAGAGCTCAGAACATACAAAATGATCATATGTGCTCTTTGAAGACTTTCTCTGGTTGAGAATGGACCAGACTGGAGAATGTTTGAGTGGTGTACAATAGAACAGACGAGAGTCCTGGCAAGAGTTGATGGTAGTTTGTCCCAGATTGATAGGAATGATGAGTTTAGAAAGAAGTGACTATATTGAGTGACTGGATTTCCACCTAATAATACCCCCCAAGGTCAGCCATCCACCATGTGTCCTTCGAGTCTTCTACACTGCTAGGATGTTGAGTAAATTTTATCAGGCCCTAAGACATACTAAGAAGCAAGGCCGAGTGACCTCTCTCCAAACCAATCTGTCACTGGAAACCCTGTGGCTTATGATGATCTGATCCCATGGGGTTGCCCTGCGTTAGATCTGATTAGGTAGTAGTCACCATTAACAACAATGTAGTACACAAGTTCTGATCTTTGAGACCAGCAAGTAATAGATCAAATCCAAAGGAAACTAAAGAAATAGGAAATAACAGGGAATCATTTCACAGTCTATATGGAGGCTGCTATCAGGAATTGGCTGAAAAGAGTTTCGCGTGGGCGTTAGAACTAGGAGATAGAATGAGTGGGGAAAAGAATACTGTTTTCATTTTACCCTGAGAATGCTATCTGACTTTTTTTCAATAATACAAACGTGTGAGCGTAATAAAAAATTAAAGGTATAAAGAATAAAGGAAGCTTTTAATCCTCCATTGGAAATCCCAGTTGGACTCTAAGTACCTATACATGAAAGTTCATTTCCCCAGCCACAGAGGTACTTCATCATTATTATATATTCAGGACTGCAACACTGAAGATTTGATTAGTTATGTGAAGGCTTAAGAGGTATTTAAGAGGGGTTCATTTAATGCCAAATATAAGTAAAAATTACCCCGAGCCTTTTTGAAATGCTGGTTGGCTAATGATATATAGTCCACCTGATTTTCAGGAACATTTCAAGAACAGATTTGATGTGCTGGACACTCGTGACAGAACAGGTGAGTTGGTGGATAGCAACAAGAACATCAAACACAAGGAAAGGATGAGGCCATTGAAAAGACAGGAAAGGAAGAAACGCACAAAGGGGATGTTGGAGGAGACTTTGTAACTTGCTCTTGAATGTCCAGCATCTAAAGCAAAAGGAAGAAAGGATGAAGAGAAGAACTGACCAGTACATTTCAGAGGGCAGCTCAAGAAGACAAAATAAATACGCAAAGCCCTGGAGTTAGAAAGCCAGCAAGGAAGAACGTGCCCAGCATATCTCCAGCTGAAAGAAATCGAGGGAAAAAAAAATCAAGCCTTGAGCTATAGGATTGATTCTGATTCAGGGTGTCAAACTGGTGGCCCACAGGCTGCCTGTGGCCCCCAAGATAAATTTTTGTGGGCCATGATGCTCTGTAATAAAATGCAAAAAAAATTTTTTTGTTATGCAGAAAACAGCGCTTACGGAAGATCAAAGCACTATCATACACACAAGTTCCTCATTAACTCTTTAACTACTGAAGATGAGTAAAATCACAAAATCAAAGTTGCACATTTTAATTGAGTTTGACACCCTGCTGTAGACAAATAGTAAATAATGCAGGACGATAGAAGATAGAAGGGAATACACAGTCACAGAACCAAAAAGAGTTTGTTGAGGTTCACCCATTTCAAGAAGTAGCATATGATGAAGAAACAAGGGAATTGAAAGGAAACACCAAGTGACATTGAAGGAATTATGGAAAATCAAGGCTTCCAGACCTTATGGAAACCAATGGACATGTCTCAACAAGGTGATGAAGCTCACTCATCTGGGCCAAGATATTTGGAACTGGCTAACTGACTGGAAGAGACTCATATTTATACCCATCCTAAAGAGAGGTGAGCCAAAAGAATGTGGAAATTACAGAACGATGTTATCAATATCACATACCAGTACAATTTTCCTGAACAGAATGTAGAAATGGTTGCAACAGTACAATGACACGGCTCAGTTACTCACTGCCATCGACCGATTCTGACTCACACCAATGCTGCGACAGAGCAGAACGATTCTTTGGAGCGTCTGGGGTAGTCAATTTTTTTAAAATTAGTTTATTGTGGCCCTTTACAGCTCTTATACCAATCCATACATCAATTGGATCAAACACACTTGTACATATGTTTTCATCATGCTTTTCAAAAGGAGACTGTAAATTTTATAAGGCGCAGTAAGCCCTGTCTTTCTCTTTTGGAATGCCTGGTGGGTTTGAACTGCTGACTTTGTGATTAGCAGCCCAAGTAATAATCTGCTGTGCCACCAGGCCTCCTCCACCTCGGGAAGGGACAGTTAGATAGCCCGGCCAGATTCAGAAGAGGACATGGGACGAAGGGAATCATTGCTTATGTCAGACGGGTCTTGGTTGAAAGCAGATGATAACAGAAAGGTATTTGGTTGTGTTTTATTGATTGTGTGAAGGCATTTGTCTATGTGGAACATAAGGAACTAAAGATAACATTGCGAAGAATGAGATTTCCGGAACACTTCATTGTGCTCATGTGAAGCCTGTGCCCTGATCAAGAGGCAGCCATTGGAACAGAACAAGGGAATACTAATTAGGAAAGATATGTGTCCGGGTTCTAGCCTTTTACCATACTTATTCAGTAAATACGCTGAACAAATCATCGGAGAAGCTGGGCCGTATGAGGAAGAGTGGGGCGTTCTGATTGGAGGAGCATATATTATCACTCTTGGCTATACAGTTGACATATCTGAGCTTGCTGAAGTTGAGGGCTTGAAGCATTTGCTGATGAGAACAAAGCACTTTTTGCTCCACTGTGCATTGCAACTCAGGGTAAAGAAAAAAAAGGTCCCCACAACTGACCAGTACAAAACATCATGATAAATGGAGAAAAGAAGTTGTTAAGGATTTCATTTTATTTAGATCCACAATCAATGCTCAGAGAAGCAGCAGCCACAAAATTAAGCAACATAGTTTTAAAGAGCAAAGATGTCCCTCTCTGGACTAAGGTGTGCCTGACTCAAGCCATGATATATATATGTATATATATACATATATACATATATATATAAATTTTCTTGGGGGGTGGTACAATTCATCACAATCTTTACATGCATCCATTCTCTCAAGCATGTTTGTACATATGTTGCCATCATCATTTCCAAAGCATTTTCTTTCTATTTGAACCCTTGGTATCAGCTCCTCATTTTTTCCCTTTCTCCTCCCTCCCACCTTCATAAGCCCTTGATAATTTATAAATTATTATTTTTTCATATCTTGTACCGCCTGATGTCTCCTTTTACCCCCATGGCTGTTGTCCATCCCCCTGGAAGGGGGTTATAGGTAGATCATTGTGATCAGTTCTCCCTTTCTCCCCCCATCCTCCTGGTATGGCTACTCTCAATTGGTCCCAAGGAGTTTATCTGTCCTATATACCCTATGTTTATAGTTCTTATGTTAATTTATGATTGAAAGGTAGGGGTGGAGTCTAGCCTGTTAATCTGGAGATAGTCATTGAGTAGACAATGAAGCCTCTGTGTGGGCATGGCTTTCTCCTGAGACTTCTGGGAAATCTCGCGATATTTCCCTCGTGAAGATGAAAAGCTGTCTTCCCCAGTGGTTGGGAGTTAGTGCTCAGAGACGATGAATCACGGACAAGACAAGATGGTGGCATGCGAGAAACTGGAGAAGCCGGAGGATAGCCACCTGGCTTTGCCCTGATGGAGCCAGACTTCTGAAGCTGGAGCAGCCACATGGAGACCTCTGCCAGTGACCTTCTGCCACCACTGGATGCTGTTGATGGACCCTGAGCCCTGGAAGCGAGGAACCATGTGGAGACCCCTGCCACCGCCGGGATTCTGCACCCACTAACCTGTGACTTCGTGAGTCAGCAGGAGACTTTAGAGATTGATTTTGGGCATATGGGTTAATATTGGATTTATGACTTTGAAATGTACTGGGCTAAATGTCCTGTTCCTCTTGTATATAAACCTTTTCCTTATAGCTATATGCGTGTCTATGAAATTTGTTCCTCTAGTCTACTTGGACTAACACATAGGGTCATGATAGTTGGGGGTGGGTTGGGGTAGGGAGAAAGAAACATTAAAGAACCAGAGGAAAACCGTATTTTTCATCGGTGCTATCCTGCATCCTGACTGACCCGTCTTGTCCCCATGACCCTTCTGTAGGGGGATGTCCAATTCTTGTATATTGGCTTTAGACCTACACTTTACACCATCCCCCTCTGTCTGGAGCCATCCAGCCCGGACATGCTTGACGTAGCCTGAACTCTCACGGTCTATTGCCTGAGATTTGTGGTCTGTTACTTTTGTAACTTTTGCATAGACCTTGAGTTT
>PVJH01021063.1:0-39442 GCA_004026705.1 Nesogale talazaci
TGGGCATTGCCTTATTCTGGTTTCAGTCCACCATTTAGTTTTTACAGTTATCAACGATTTAGTCTGTTTTAAGCTTAGATTCTTTGTGACTGACTTATGCAGTGGGATGAAAAAAAGATGTAAGTTGCACTTTTCCTATAATTATGTGGATAGTATATTTATTTGTATATGATATTTGCAGGGTCTTTGCTCCAGTGCCCCTTGTTTGTCTTACCACTATAATTGATGGTATGGTTCCTTACCTCTTCTACTAGCTTATCATGGGATTGCATCTTTAGTTTGTGAATTTATTTACTTATGTATTATACAGCCTCGGCTCTGTTTTCTTAGACTAGAAACTATTAAAGATTGGCATATTGTCTGTAGGAGCCCTGTAGGCATGATATGTTAAGCACTGGACTGTTACCTACAAGTTCCATGGTTCAAACCCACTAATTGCTCTATTCGAGAAAGATGAGACTACATGCTCTTATAAAATTTTACAGTCTTGAAAACCTTATGGAGCTGTCAATTCAGTTATATTGGTTTTTATGAGATGGAATCAAGTCAGCAGAACTGGATATATGATGCCTTTATCACTTATTGGAAAGCTAGAAAATGCCACACTCAGGGGTACATTAAGTAATTTAATACGTTAAGGTAATTTCCAGAAACCTTATTTTTAGAGAAACTTTGCATTACCAGGAAATGTTTCTTATTTTTCCCGTATTTCTGTGTCTAGCTGTGGAGTAGAATGAAAGTTGTACACTCCAGTGTTGACAAGTAATGGGAAAGTCTTCCTTTGGCTAGGTAAGCGGAGATTTAGATCTGTAGTTTGGTTTAAGAGAGTGAAAGATTACTTCTACATTATTATTCTTATGTCCTAGAGGAAAAGATGGCAGTGTGCATTATTTAGTTAGTTCATGCAAATTCTGTTAGTGACTTTAAACTCTTGAGTGAAAGGAAATTTAGTATGGCCATTAATTTAGTTCCATAATATAAAATCCAGGTACAAAAGAAAGATGGCATTAAATTCTAAAACCTGATTTATTTAGATTAGTGCTAACTTTAAACTCAGATTTAGTCATATTAGAATCTTGTAGGAGGGGGCTTCAAAGAGCTCATGGAATCGTTTCATTATCTTTTAAATCTGTTTTTTCCATAATTTTTTTGTAGCCCTTCATATTTATCAATGTAAAACATGTTTCTTTTAGTATTCTAGAAAATTTTCAAGGGGTTTTCTTATGGGAGAACTTGAGATAAAATATACTTGCTATTTTTAGAGTCTTTCAGAAAGTGAGTGAACAAAACTTCTAGTAGAATTAACAATCTCTAATTCTGTGCCTACTGCCAGATTGTATTTTCACTGCTGGGGTTTTGTAAGTTTCCTTTATGTTGGGATTTAACTTTTGATTCCAGGTTTCTTAAGAAAAAGCTCTTAATTAACTTGCTTACAAATCAATACATAGACACATACAAATATATGAGGGGGCTTCAAAAAGTTTGTGAAAAAAAATTCCACTGATCTTTTAATTTGATTTTTTGGTGAACTTTTGGAAGCCCTTTTATGCACATATATATGTATATGCACATGCATTAGTATGTTGCATGTATATACATATACATATATACATACAGTCTTCGTAGTGTAAACTGAAAGCTAGACTGTGGACACTTAGAAGCTTCAAACCTCATTTTACTATTTTAAGTAATGAAGCATGTGATAGAATGTTTTACTCAGTTGTTTAATTTCTGACATTTTTCCTTTTCTCCCAGTGAGTTTTTAGCAGAAACCAGTCAAGAGAAATTTTGGAATTTTGTAGAAGCCAGTCAAAATATTGGATCATCTGAGGATCACGGTAAAATTGAAGCAAATGCTTCTTTGATATTGGTTTCTGGGAAAATAGTAGCGGGAAAAATGGTCTCCTTCATAGTATGTGAGACATGATAACTAATAGAAAATATTGCATCATCAACTCAATTTATAATGGTAGCCAGCCGAGCCAACACAGTCCAAATAACTTTGCAGAGCAATTTGTACATAACTGGCTGTCAGGTAGCTTTGATTCCCTCTTTTTCTTATTGTTATTTACTGCTTTTATGAAGGTGCTATACAAATGTTTTATGAAAATTCATTTAAATCATTTAGAATTAACTAAAGTGATGTAAGTTGTTAACTCTTTTGGTTATTTCACTTGCCTGCTATATAAAAGGCTGGCAGTTAAAGTCCACCCAGAAAAGCCTTGGAAGACAGACCTGGTAACTGACTTCCAAAAACCAGCCATTTATAACCCTTATTCCACTAGGACATGCCTGGGGGTGCCATGGATCATAACTGACTTGAGGTCAACTGGTTTGATTGCACAACTGATTGCACAGTTACGTTAGATATTCTATTAGTACCACCCCCGTATATACTCTATTAGGCCGGCCACTTATCCACATCTTGAGTATATCCATAGTAGCAAGCGAATGATATCTCCTGTGTCACTACATTTTTTGGGGGGGCTTTCACAAACATTTTCCAATGTGATATAAGCTATGTAGGGTGTAAATGTTAATAGTCAAAGATCCTAATACAGTTATTACTAAAACCTTGAATATTATATTGTAGAAGAAATGTTTGTAAATTGTATGACCACTATTAATGTTTATTTGAATTGGTTTTAATTTTTTTAATTTTATTTATTTTTATTATTTTATTGGGGGCTCGTACCACTCCTATCAAATCCATCCATCCATCCATGTGTTAAGCACATTTGTACTTTTATTGCCATCGTCATTCTCAAAACATTTCCTTTCTACTTGAGCCTTTGGTATCAGCTCATTTTTGCCCCCTTCCTTTCCGCTCCCCCTTCCCTCCTGAATAGGTTTTTAATTAAATTTTTTTTACCAAAATAACACAGATTTTTAAGTCATCTAAATCTTAAAAAATAAGTATATAAAGGTTTTAGCAAGTATTTTTAATCACATTAAATCACATTAAATCACATTAATCACATTTTCTTTAAAGAAAGAAAAGTTTTCATCAAGTTAATTTCAAGTCATTGTGACTTCTTGCTTATTATAGAACTGCTTAAATTATCAAAAAATTTACTTTTAGGTTGAGTCTTCATAGAACAAATTTATCAGTGAATTTTATAGTGTGATATAAACTCATATGAAGATAAAATTTCTTCAATTAAATGATATGTGATCCCAGCTGAAGTTAAATGAGTATTTAAGTTCTTGGAAGTTGATCACAGAAATATGTTAAACATCTCATTTATTTGAAATACTAATCTTAATCCTACTACCCATAGATAGACACTGTTAACATTTTGACAGCAGATTGAAGTACTTATTTCTTGTCTCTGTTTCTACTTAGAAGTTGCTAGTGTATTGTAAATTATAACACTCACTGCCATCAAGTCTATTCTGACTTAAAGTGAACTACAGAACATTTTCTATTCTGCTTTTTAAAATGTTAATAATTTTCTTTTTGAATTTTAAAATATAATTTACAAAGATAGTTAATACACCCTTCAGTGGCTTAAGACCTTCTAAGTCACCTGAAAGTAAGATCTATAGAGAAACCTCACTCCCTTTACTCTTTGTTTCTTCTCTTTTACCTCTCCTTTGTCTAACCTCGCAACTTAATTTCTTCCCTAGTTTTGGCTTCTTTAAAAATAGCATATATACGTATGTTCTTTTATATTTCACTCTTACTGTAAAAAAAGGCACTAGTATGTACTTTGTGCATTTAATGAAACAGTAGACCCTGAGGATCTTTCTATGTTAGTACATAAATTTTTTCCTTTTCAAATCATATTGCTTAAGTGCTTTTCCCTCAGCTTTAAAATGCCATTAGTGTCCTTTAATACTTGTACTTCTGAGTTGTGTTATTTGGGAGGATGGCATTCTTGACATGGGGGACCCAGAGAGACAACTTGGAGCTGTTGACTTTCGGTACTCAACGTCTGGTTGATGGGAAGTCATGGAGGAGATATCGGGGCGGAGAACCTTTGTTTGCCAAAGGTCATTGGATGGCTAACATCATCTGCAGACCATACTGGCCAAACATTTAATTAGCTCACCTCTAATGTAATGGCTGGAACAGCTTTTCTTTTGGTTAAGGGTGTGATGTTAGCAGTTACTGATGATCACTTAAGCTTTACACAACCTGCAGGCCAGATGTTCACCACCTCTAAGATAAGCAGTGTATGAATATTTTGGTATTTGCTAAGAGTGGTGCAGGCGTCCTCAAACTACGCCCTGTGGGCTACATGCAGCCTGCTGAGGACCGGCTGCCCGGTGTGTTTGCTTCCGCTGCCTGTCCTGCTTAGCAGCCGACTCATCCTGGGCCCACCCCATCTCTCCCCGCCCAGTCCACCAGCAGCGAATTTGCTCATAGTTGTTTTTTTCACTATAGTCTGGCCCTCCAACGATCTGAGGGACTGTGAACGGGCCCCTTGTTAAAAAAGTTTGAGGCCCCCTGGAGTAGTGAAACAAATACATTAAAAAATATTCTGGGAGCTCTAAGAAGAGATAGTGAGACGTGGGATAGGAATCAGAGATGACTTCCCAGAGTAGATGATTGTGATTCTTCCGGAATCACAAGTTGGATTTAGTCATGTAGGTAAGGGGGAGAGTGGTGTAGGTGTTGGGAGTATCCTGAACAAAGGGAGAAAGGAAGGAAGCGTTCCCTTGAACCAAGTACACAAATGTACTAGAAACTTTAAGCATTTTACAACTGTTAAGTTCAAGCAATCTTTTAAAATCATATACTTATGTACTATATAGTTTTATACTTAAAAAAAAAAATCCCAGAAAGACATGTTTTGAATACTCAGTCATTGGAACAGGAATTTTGTGAGCTGTCAGTTAGAATTGACTCAATGACAGCAGGGGAAGGGGAAATTCATATAATTATTTTGTTCTTTTCACAGGTAGTGATTATTCTTATTATCATGCAATATTGGAGACTGCATTTCGATTTCTGTCACCTCTGCAGCAGAATTTGTTGAAATTTTGTCTGTCTCTTCATTCTTATTCAGCAACCATTCAAGCCTTCCAGCAGGTGAGTTCAGTGCTTGTAGATAACAGTATTTTGCAGGGGTTGTATAACATGGTGATTGTAGTGTATTACAGGGTTATAACTTCTTCGCTTGAAATTTTGTAGATTATGATTTGTTTATAAATGACAATACTGATGCAACCTTCAAATCATATTTAAAAAATCTTCCATTTATTTTCACTTAAGAAATTATAAAGAATACATTCCGTACCCTCATTCCCCAAACTAAGAGACAATGAGAAATTATATACATATAACATAGGAATGGGAGATGAAATCTTGCTGAAAAAGAAAATTGTACCATAATTTTATTAAAGTCTGTAGATCTAAAAGCTTAATGGGAAATACAGGAGACAGAGCATGTTAGGTAGCACCAAAGGTCTGTAGACAAGAAAGTCCAGGATGTGAGAGAATGTGTAGTAAATTGGTCTAGCTATTAAAAAAAAAGTGACTTAAAATGTACCAAGTTAAAAAAATATATACTAAGTTGATGAAGTTTATTTGTTGAGTTAAATTAATACCCCCTCCTTAAAAAAAGGAAACAAAGAGGAAAGAGGCAAGCAAGATAGGGACTGGATATTTGAAACAAAAGAATGTTAATTTTAAAACATTTCTATTATGAAATTCAACAATTAAGGAGCACTCACAACGGATACATCCTATAAGTTATTTAAAAATGCACACCTTCACTAAATGCATTTCATTTAGTGAAGCAACAACTAATTTCTCTAGCTACCCTCAAAGCCCTGTTTGCCCTTTCCCCATCACACAATTTTTTGTCCTTTGAAAATAGCCTCTCTCCCAACTTATTGCAATCATTTTCTTGTATGTTTTTAATTTTTTTACAGTTTTATGCCAATCAGCACATCTCTGCATAATAGAGTTGTCCAGTTTTTGAAAATTAAAAAATTTTTGTCTCAAAAGTACCTCAGAAGAAAGACCCGCCAGTCTATTTCCAAAGAAATGTGTCATTGAAAACCTGATGGAGCATAGTCGTACTGGTACATAAGGGGTCTCCAGGGTCAGAATTATCTTGATGGCAATTTATTTTCTTCATTCCTTTCTTTCTTTGTTAAATAACTTGGCCTATTGAGACTGTAGATTTCATAGTCTGTGTTTTGTCAGTTATATTTTCATGCTGCAGTTGAGCCTTCTCTTCTGTCCTTAACTTCTCTTAGCAAATTGCCTTCTGGATCCGGATGTTTGATCTGGATTGGGTTTCGTTCCTTTAAGTGAGTCTGTGCGTGGCGTCCCATCCTGCCCGTGTTGTTGCTGCTGCTGATAGGTGCTACGGAGTTGCTTCTGACTGGATGACGCATGGAACGCCGCCTGGCCTGCGCCATCGGCACAAGTGTTACGCGGGAGCCCGTATTGCAGCCCCTGTGTCAGTTCCTTCTCCAAGGACCTTTCTCATCCTCACTGCACATCCACTTTACCATGATGACCTTTTCCTGGCCTCTCCTGACCACACGTCCAAAGTACAGGATGAAGTCTCACTATCCTTGCCTCTCAAAAGCATTGTGGCTCCACTTGTTCCGAACAGATTTGTTTGTTTTGGCAGTTCATGGCATTTTCATTATTCTTTCCTAGAACCATCATTCAAATTGTATCAAGTCACCACAGTAAGACAAACTGACATTCAACTAGTGGATGCTTCATTAGAGGGTACCTAATGTCTGATTTGGTTTCTTTTCCCCCTGTTTTTTTGTTTTCCCTTTTCATTATCAGTCATTACTGCTCCATGCTTAATCCAGTTTGGCGTTACAAAATGATGACTCTTTCCTGCTGTCATATCTTTTTTTATTACAGAATCCTTGTTCCATCATAGTCACTCATGGACATAGATGAGAAGGCGCACATATTTTCCATCCCTCACTTTATTTATTTGTTGTTTTTTTTGGCATCACTGCCCTCTGGTGGTCTATTTATTTTTTAACATTAAAAAAATAAATTGATTATCTCACACTTTTTTTCAATGATTTTATTGGGGGCTCATACAACTCTTATAACAACTGTTACAAGTCTTATAACATTCTCTACATCATTTTTTTTCTCTCTACATCATTTGTATCAAGCATATTTGTACACATGTTGCCATCTTCATTTCCAAAGTACTTTCTACTTGAGCCCTTGGTATAAGCTCTTCTTTCCCCCTCCTTTTTTTTTTTAATAAATCATTTTATTGGGGGCTCATACAACTCTCATCACGACCAATATAAACGTCAATTGTATGCAGACCACATTTGCACACTTGTTGCCATCATCATTCTCAAGATATCCTCCCTCCACTTAGGCCCTCAGTACCAGCTCCTCATATTTACCCTCCCACCCCACTCCTCTTTCCCCATGAACCCTTAATAATTTACAAATTGTTATCACTTTTTCATATCATACACTGTCTGATGTGTCGGTTCACTCACTTCCCTGTTGTCTGTACCCCAGAGAGGAGTTTCTATGTAGATCCCTGCAACTGGTTACCTCTTCCTACTCCACCCTCCCTCCAACCTTCCGTTATCACCACTCCCACCACTGGTCCTGAAAGGATCATCTATCTTGAATTCCTCATGTTTCTGGCTCCAGTGTACATTCAGTACAAATCTAGCTGGATTTGTCTGGTAGAATTGGAATCATGATAGTGGGTGGGAGGAAGCATTTGAGAACTAGAGGAAAGTGGCATATTTCATAGTTACTGCATGAGGCACGTATTCTCATCTGGTGCTCTGTAGTTCATATAGGAAGGACAGAATCCATGTTTAATTTATTTTTTTACATTTTTATAAAGGTTTATGTCTTACACTGGAAAATCTGGATATAAAAATCCTTGGGTCATCTTTTTTTCCCCCCTAGACTAACTTTTTCTTTCTTTCTTCGGTGTGTGTGTGGAGGGGGTAGGGGGGTGCAGGCATAAAATTTTCATATATAAAATATAATGATCACTTAGTTTTTGTTCCATTAATGTAGCATACTTTCTTTTTAGGTATGAAAAGCAAAAATATGCTTTATTGGGAGGAAGGGAAGGACTTTAGGGAAAAGGGAAGGGGCAACTGAGAACGATAGGAACATCTCGAGCTCCTGGGTGGATTCTGAGACCTGTGAGTTAGGCCAGGGAAGCCGCCACAACATCAAACAAAGAATCATTACTCTAAGAAATATCAGACAGATATCAGTTTCATCTAAGCATAAAATCCCTGGAATGAATTAAAAGATTAAAACATTGCTGAAAGATGTTGAAGAAAGTGAAAGTCTATGTTTATAGATTGGAGAACTTAGTATAGTTAAGATATTAGTGCTACCCAAAGTGATCTATAGTTTTAGGGAAAGTCTCAACAAAATTCCAACAGCTTTCTTCACAAAAATAGAAAGCCAATACAAAAGACAAGAGGCCATGCTCGCTTTGGCAGCACATATACAAAAGACAGGAGACCTTGTATAGCTTAAACAATGCTCCAAGAAAGCAAAGTAGTCATGCCCACACTTTATGACTGTAAAGCTTAGTATGAAAAAAAAAAAAACTTAGTATGTGTTTTATACAATTTTTAGACAATTTTTTAGACAATTAAAGCAATCTAATATTGGACTAACCAGAGACACATAAACCAATGGGATAGACTTGAGAGTCCATAAATAAATGCATACAGTTATGAAGAACTGATTTTTTTTGGGGGGGAGCATCACTGCCTTCTGGTGGTCATGGGAGCTACCCAGCCTTGCTCCTGGAGACCCACTGGTAGATTTGAACTGCCAAGCACGTGGGCCGCAGTCCCGCACTCAACCACTACGCCACTGGGGCTCGGCCTGAAGAACTGATATTTGAATAGCATGCTTGATCCATTTGTGGGTATAAAAGAATCTCTCCAGTAAATAAATGCTTCTGGGAAATTTGTATTTCGCATGTAGAAAAATGAAGTAGAATCCTTGCTTCAAACAGACTCGAAATCAGTTAGGACCTAAATATGCAAACTAAAACGATCCAATTCATAGGCGATAAAAGCAAAGACATTGATATCAAGCCTAACTTTGAACAATGGACTATATAATATAATATAATAACAAAAACACAAAGACCCAAAAGACAAAATAAATCAATGAGACTTGTGTTGGGCTGAGTTTTCTAGAGAAACAAAATCAGTGACTTTTGTATGTCCATGTACCTAGAAAGCAATTTATATCAAAAGAACTCAACACGCTTGTAGAATTGTGGGTAAGTCCAGACTGATGCATGTGCTGTGGGTGTGGTTCAAGCTGACTCCTGTAGTGCAGGAGCCGATGAAAGGAAGATGAAGCGAGAAAACCACAGACTCCGGAGTACAGAGCGGAGTGAATCTGAGGTCTGCAATTCCCTGATGATAGCAGGAGGTAAACAAACCAGATGCAGGATACAGATCCAACAGTAGACGGAGCTAGTTCCTGCATACCACCAGTCTATACTAAGAGTAGGTAATCCACACCTCAAAAGAAACCTCCATTGTATCAAGACTGTGATTAACCAGACTAACTGCTTGGCTGCTTCATAGAAGGTCCCATCATGGAGTTGACCCTATTATTGTTAGATCATGGGAGAATTCTTGCCTACCCAAGTTGATCTAATTACTTGATCTAATAAAATCTCATTACCATAGGACCATATAAAACTTTTGTTCATCAAAAGACAAAGTGAAAAGAGAAGCAACTAATTAGTAGAATATTTTAGGAAACCTTGTAAGGGTAAATTTTAAAAAATTGATATAAAAATCTTAGAAAATGTATTTCACTATAAATTAAAAATTGAAGCTTTTGTTTCTTGATGTATCCTCTGTATAGACCTATGCACTTTGGGAGGAGAAGGCGTATCTATTTAACACGTCTCTAAAGAATTCTGTGCCATTTGATTAGCGTCATGTCAAAATGACGGTTTCGGTATCCTGGAGGGACTCAAAGAATGTTCCTTTCAGTCTTATTGGAGTTTTGAGAACTAAAAGAAGTCCGGAGGGGGCAAGATCAGGGCTGTAGGGTTGATGGGATATGATTTCTCAGTGTAATTCTCATAGGCTATACACTTACTGTCCTTGAATCTGTGCATTGTTGTGATGGAAAAAAAATCCTTGGTAAAACTTTCCTATCCTCTTCTCATCAGTGCCAGTTTTAATTTTCTTAAAGTTCCTTCCTAATAAACTCCCATGGCTATTCTATGTTCTTTTTCAAAAGTGTCAATATTATTACTCCATGGAATCTCAAAAAAATAGTTGGCTTAACTGAACTGACTTCTCTGCCTTGAATTTTTTTTTTTTTTGGCATCACTGCTCTCTGGTGGTGGGAGTAGTAGGAGGGAGGCCCAGCCCCACTGCTGGAATTGAACCTCCGTCCCAGTGGGCCGCAGTCCCGCGCACAACCACTACGCCACCGGGGCTCAGCTCTCTCTGCCTTGAATTTAACTGGCCAAGCAGATATCCCTGGAAGTGACTGTCTTTTGAACCTTGCTCTTCAAATTGTATTGGTAAATCCAAAACTTGTTCCTGGTTATAATTCTTTAAACAAAATCACCTTTATTAGCGTTAATGCTGTAGGAAAGATCAAGTCTTTGAACCAGGTCTTTCCATAATACTTTTGGGATCAGTTGAGTCAGGAACTGGTTGAGGCCAAGATGTTTGTTTAAAATTGAAAATGTGGGGCTGAGCCCTGGTAGCGTAGTGCTTGTGCGCGGGACTGCGGCCCACTGGGACGGAGGTTCAATTCCATCAGTGGGGCTGGACCTCCTACTTCCACAACTGGAGAGCAGTGATGCCCCAAAAACCAAAAAAAAAAAAAAAGAAGAAAAAAAAAGAAAAGAAAATGTGAACCATGTGAGATCCTAACTTTAAGTAGTTATCAAATCAATGCCAATTCTATAATCTTCTATTCCTTCTTGGATTTCAGCTACACTTTCTTCATTCATTGATTTTGACAGTCTTCCCTCTTGGCTCTTCTTTGAAGACTTTCTGATGTTCTGCAAATGCTTGATCCATCCAAAAACATCTTTGATGTGGAGTAGCATTTCCATAAACTCTGTGCAAAACTTTCGTGATTTGGAATGAAGTTCACTTGAGTATTGTTGAAATTTTGATATTTACTTTAACATCAGGGTGGTTATTTGCACCCCCCCCCCCCCATGGTATATGAAAATTTCCTTTAAATTTTTATTTTTGAAGGTATCCTAAGACAAAGATTATAGAGTGACCTTTTCTGCAGCCACTTACTGATCACAGAGATGTTGAACATTGTCTGGAACAAACCTGTGCATTATATGAATAAAAGGTCCCAGTAGCCTTACTTTTTGGCTCAGTTTGTCCACGAAGAATATAATAGCCAATATATGTAAAACTATGGCACCTTAATAGCAAATGACAAATGACTGAATAATAAAGTGAGCAAAGAACATGACAAGACATTTGAAGAGGACATTCAAACGGACATCAGATGTGTGCAGATGCTCAGTGTCAATACCCATCAGAGAGGAAAATAGCAAAACCACAGGAGATGTCATTCATGCTCACTTGTCTGTCAGTTTGTCTTACTATGGTGGTTTGTATGTTGCTGGGATGCTAGAAATCATGCCACCGGTATTTCAAATACCAGATGGATCCTCCAAAGTGAATAAGTTTCAGCGGAGCCTCCAAACTATGAAGAAGGAATAGACTGTCTACTTCATTGAAATTAGTCACTGAAAACCTCGTGAACATCAGGAGAACATTGTGAGATAGTGATGGGTGAGGCCCTTCGTTCAAAGGGCACTCAAAATATGCTTGAGGAATACCTGCCTTCTCATAGTCGAGTCGACCATAATGACGTGGATGAAGTAAAGACTTGGTCACCTTTATTTGCTGATTGGGCAACTCAAAATGAAAAGAAGCAGCTGCATTCATCTATTAGTAATTCGAACTTAGAATGTACAAAGTATGAATCTACAAACGTTTGAAATCATCAAAAATTAAATGGAAAGTGCAGCTGCTTGGTTCATCAAGGGCCTCCAGCTTAATGTACGACCCACTGACTTGAAGCAAGCTTGTTTTTCTTGCTCCTATAATTGTGTGAGCCATTTTTCTGGATATAAATATCTCTCTACATACTTGATAAGCATCACTGGTTCTACTTCTCTAGAGAACCCAGTCACACTTCAGATCCAAAGGATTTGTCTTTAAAGTCATAATGTTACCAGAATGTAGTTTACTAGGAGTTAGTGTGGCTCAATACCACAAGCTTTTGTGTATGTGTGTAGTTTCAAATATTTTTTTACTTGAATGTTTTCTGACAAGATAAAATTTTGTGTTAATATGTGTCTCTGTTCTTTTGCTTTGCTTTTCATCTGCATTTCATGTCATCTATTTTTTTTGTTTTGTTTTGTTTTGTTTTGTGGGCATCACTGCCTCTGGTGGTCGTGGGCGTTACCCAGCGCTGCACCTGAGAGCCGCCACTGGATTTGAACTGTCAAGCCCGCGGGCCGCAGTCCCGCATTCAACCACTTACGCCACCGGGGCTCGGCCCTCATGTCATCTATTTTAACTTATTTGCTTATACTGTTACTCTCATCTATCTTCATTTTTTAAAATAGTATTCCAAGTCTTTATTTTTTAAAATAATTTTAAATTATTTTTTGGGCAACACTTACAGATATTGTACAATTCATAATTTATTCAGATCAAGCATCCCTATATATCCCTTGAGTATTAGCCGACCTGAATATCAACTGTGGCACCTAACTTTACCACAAAAGCAGCATTAAAAATGTGCCTGCAAAAGGCTTACTTGTAATCACGAGGTGTTGAAGGGATCAGGTATAAGCCATCAAAGAACAAAAAATCATAACATTGTGAATGAAGTGGAATACAGATTGGGGTCCCAAAGTCCATCTGTAGACAAGTGGACATCCTCTTACAGAAAGGCCACAGGGAGGAGAAAAGATAGGGTGAGTGTAGCAATGATGAAACCTACAACTTTCCTCTAGTTCTTTAATGCTTCCTCTCTGCCCCCACACCCCCATTATCATGATCCCAAGTCTACCTTATAAATCCGGCCAGACCCGAGGATGTACACTGGTACAGATAGGAACCGGAAACACAGGGAACCCAGGACAGATAAACCCCTCAGGACCAGTGGTGAGAGTGGCGATACTGGAGGGAAGGTGGGGTAGTAAGGGGGAACTGATTACAAGCATCTACATATAACCTCCTCCCTGAAGGACAGGCAACAGAAAAGTGGGTGGAGGGATACACTTAATATTGGCTAGTGTAAGATATGATAAAATAATAGTTTATAAATTATCAAGTGTTCATGAAGGAGGGGGCTGGAGGAGGGGGAGGGAAAATGAGGAGCTGATACCAAGTGCTCAAGTAGAAAGCAAATGTTTTGCGAATGATGAGGGTAGCCAATGTATAAATGTGCTTGCCACAATGAATGTATGTACGGATTGTGATAAATTACATAAGCCCCCAGTAAAATAATTTAAAAACAAAACAAAAACTTGGCTTATTCACAAGTATATACGATAATTGTACAATTGCTGCCACCATCAGTTTCAAAATATTGTTTTCTTCTGGAACTCCTTGATATCAGCTCCACTCTACCCCTTCCCAGGATATCTCCTCCACTATACCCCCACCAGGAACCTTTATTAGTATATATTATTCTTATTGTTATTTTGCCATATCTTACATCATACAATGTATCCAATCACCTAAAATTATGTTTTTCATTCTCCTGGTGTGGGGTTATATGGTCATCATTACTATCAGTTTCCCCTTCCCCCTGTTCCCCATACCCTCAGGGAAGCATGACTTCCCTTTCTGTTTCTGAAGGCTTATCGATCTTGGCTTTTATGCATTGAATGATCTTAGTTTTAAAGTTCTATCCATGTCTAACCAGAGCAGTGAGCTCAAACAAAGGCCATAATGGTAAGGGGAGGAATATTAAAGAATTAGAGGATTGTTGTGTTTTCATCAGACCTGTCGTGCCCTCTAGATACATCCCTTTGCAAGGGACTGCCCAAGGATCCTACAGGTGGGTTTTGAGTATCCCCTTTGTCCATGCTCCTTCACGTCAATTTGATTACTTAATTTTTGAACTTCTGACTCTTACTGCTGTCATCACTTCTTGATCACACAGGCTGCTGTGCTGCTTCTATGTGGGCTTTGTTGCTTCCCTGTTAGAGGGCCGCCTTGTTTAAGTTCAAGCCTTTAAGACCCCAGAAGCTATATCTTTTAATAGCCAGGCACCACCAGCTTTCTTTACCTCATTTGCTTATTTACCCATTTTGTCTTCAGTGATCGTGTCAGGAAGGTAAGTATCATGCAGTATCACATGATTAGAACAAGCCATTCTTACACTGAAGTAAGAGTTGAGTAGAGGCCAAAGTCCCTCTGCTTCCTTGTTGTATTTACATACATATGTGAATACACGTTTATACACATGCATACATGGACAAATATACCTATCTATATATTTATATACTCACACATTGCGTATCTATATTTATAACTATATATTATCACTTTTACTTTAATTTTTCTCTTTCCTCGTGTCCTGCCATCATGTTTGTTCATTATTAACCTCTGAGTAATTCTTCTGGGACACATTTCAATTGATCAAACAAGATCACACCCTCTGTACCGTCAATTATCGTGCCTTTGCAATTATTTCCCTCTTCCTGTCATGCTTGACTCACCGCTCCTCGCCCCCTTGCCTCTTCCTCTTCCATGTCCAGGAACCGTTGATCCTGTCCTTGTCTCCTTGGGCTGGCTTATCTTAAATAGATAGACATCAAAAATGGTGGGGAAGGGGGGGAAGACCATACAGATAGTTCCAAGTCTAACTTTTATCCTGACCCAGAGTAGATGAGCAGCTCCCTGTAAAATGGAGAGAAGACCATGTTCTAAATCATCAGTTCAGTCCCCATTTCCCTTAGGGCTCCATTTGCTGGGACCTGCTTACTCAACTGCAGTGTACTCTTTTAGTCTTCAGTGAGTCTTAACATTTTCAATTTTTTTGAGTTCTTTCAAATAAGTCCTGATGGCACAATGGGTTAAATATTGAACTACTAACTTCAAGTCAGTTGTTCAAACCCGCAGCTGTTACAAGGGAGAACGACAAGCTGTTTGTTAAAGAAGTCTTAAGAAGCGGTTCTATTTTTGACTATCGGTTAATAATCAACTAGATAGCAGTAGGTTATTTATCTGAAGTCATTTCCTATTTCTCTCAGGTGAGATTACTTATGTTTTTTTTTTTTTTTTGGTTGTTTCCTTGTTCTTTCTAGTATGTTTTTTATTCCTAAATTGATTATATTTGGTTTATTTTTAGTTCTTATTGAATTTTGTTATTTCATTTCTGAACTTTTCTAATTCTGACTTAGGCATCAAATTGGTTTTGAAGTACCATAGATACTTGACTATAAGCCAATCTGAATATCAGCTGAGGCACCTACTTTTATCACAAAACCTGCATAAAAATGTGCTGAAAAACTCGGCTTATGTATGAGTATATGTGGTAGTTGGTTACACTTGTTAATCTTCCTTCTCTCTTTTTTTAATCTGCCTTTTCTTTTCATGTATTTCTGACATTAACTTTAGTTAACAATGGCAGTGGCAGCCCATATGATAGCCACCAGGCACATGCAGCTGTCTAAAAATAAATTTAAACGAGGATTTTAGTATTTCATTTACAGTAGCCTCATATCATGGACGCTAGAGCGATGCGTTACTAGTACTCTGTTGGGCAGCATAGATGTAGAACATTTCAGTCATTGTAGATATTTCTATTATAGTGCTAGTTCAGAAAAGCAAAACAAGCAAAGCAAAAACCCTCAAACCCAACCCAATGCTGTTGATTGAGTCTAACTATAGTAGTTCTATAGGATAGAGCAGAACTGTTTTATGGGGCTCCTAAAGTTGTAATCTTAAATTGTAATCTTATTGGAGGCTTTTACAGCTTGTATCACAATCCATATTGCGTTAAGCACGTTTGTACATATGTCGCCATCATAATTTTCTTTTCTTTTTTTTTTTTGGGCATCACTGCCCCCTGGTGGGAGTAGGAAGCCCAGTCTTGCTCCTGGAGAGCTGCTGCTGGATTTGAACTGCCATCCCTATGGGCCGCAGTCTCACACTCAACCACTAAGCCGGGGCTCAGCCCGCCTTCTTAATTTTCAGAACATTTTCTTTCTATGTGAGCCCTTGATATCAGCTCTGCATTTTCCCTTTCCCCCACCTTCCTTGCCTTATGAACCCTTGATAATTTAGAATTATTTTTTCATGTCTTATACTGCCCACTGTCTTTCTTCACCCTTCTTCTGTTGTCTTTCCCCGGGAAGGGGTTATAGGTAGTTCATTGTGGTGATTTTTCCCTTTCTCCTACCTTCTTCTTACCCTCCTGCTATTGCTATTCTCATTATTAGACCTAAGGAGTTTCTCTCTCCTCCATTCCCTGTGTTGTGTGTTCTTATCTTTACCAGTGTACATGCTCTGATCTCGCCAGATTTTTAGGTAGAATTGGGGTCATGAGAGTCAGGGAGAAGAAGCACTAAAGAACTAGAGGAAAGTTGTATGTTTTATCAGTGCTATATTGCACCCTGATTGGCTCATCTCCTCCCTGTGACCCTTCTGTAAGGGGATGTCCAACTGTCTGCAGATGGGCTTTGGGTCTTGTTTAGTCTGGATAAACTAGGGAAACAAATCCACAGAAACTCATATATATATATATATATATATATATATACATACATACATATGAGAGTTTTATATAAAAGGTAAGTGTACCTTAAGAAAGCATTCCAACCCAGTGTGGTTCAAGCCCATAAATCCGATGTTAGCCCATATGTCTGACAGTCATCCACAGAATCCTTCTCAGAAAACACTCAATGCTGCCGACTGCAGGAGGAAAGCCTAATCAGTGAGCATGTAAGCATCTCAGCACTGACAGGGTTGTCCACGGACCTGTTCCAGCACCCAGGGCTTCCATCAGGGTAGGTCCATGTGGCTTCTCCTCAGGGATGTCTCCAGGAAGTGATCCTTACCAGCTGAAGCAGTGAACTGGCTAAGGCAGCTGCATACTGGTCTGACCATGAGAGAATAAGAGGCCAGAGAACTAGAAAGGCGAGGCTCACCAAGTCACTTAGCGCTCAGCCCTTCAATTAATTCCACATGTGTTTATCAGGCAGGTTGGCACAATAAACCTTAACTGTCTCAGGTCTCTACTCTGCTCCCCCTCCTTTATCTTGATATGATTTTTTGTTTTGGGTCTCTAATGCCTGATAAGCTGATCCCATCGACACCTCATGATCACATTGGCTGGTGTGCTTTTTCCATGTGGGGTTTGTTGTTTTTCAGCTGGAAGTCTGCTTGTTTATCTTCAAGACTTTAAGGCTCTAGATGCTATATCTTTTGATAGGTGGGCACCATCAGCTTTCTTCGCTACATTTGCCTATGCACACATTTTGTCTATCATTTAAGGAAAGTGGAGCATCATAGAATGCCAAGTTATTAAAGCAAAGTGTTCTTGCATTGAGGGAGTACTTGAGTAGAGGTCCAGTGTCCATCTGCTACCTTAATACTTAACATATAAACATATATACATAGATCTATTTCCCAATTGCTATTAAAATGTATTTACATATGTACATGCCTGGACTTAGACCTCTATAAATATTGTTTGCCTCCTAGTTCTTTCATGTTTTTACTTTTTACTTTCCTATTGTCCCACTATCATATTCAGCCTTTATTCAGGTTTCAGTAACTTCTGAAACCTACATGACCTTTGGTCATCCTCACCAGACATTTTACGCTTTTCTCACCATCAATTTTAGATCGTTTGTTGTGCCCTTGTCCCTAGGTTTGTTAGCCCTGACTTCCTTTCCCTCC
Source organism: Nesogale talazaci (assembly GCA_004026705.1). NCBI lineage: Eukaryota > Metazoa > Chordata > Mammalia > Afrosoricida > Tenrecidae > Nesogale > Nesogale talazaci. The sequence continues at coordinate 17,896 of PVJH01021063.1, forward strand.
AATCCTTTTGTCCCGTTGTTTTCTCCTCCAGATTCTTTATCTCGCATATCTTATATAGATAGATATGCAGAGAATAATAAGCACAAAACAAGACAAAGCAAAACAAAACAGCAACAGAAAAAAACAAAACAAAAACATTAACAAAAACCAACAACAAACCAAGAAAGGCCTATAAATAGTTCTACGTCTTTTTGTTGATATTTAGGAATGTTTTCCAGTTGAGTCTGATGGGGTGTAAAGTTCTATTTTTGGTATTTCCCGGGGGCTTCATTGCTTTGCTCCCCTTGCTGCTCTGTTGCATGCCCTTAGTTATGGCTGTAAAGTTTATGGAACCATACTGATGATGGATTTGAACTATTGAACTTCTGGTTAATTGCTGAGTATTTAACCATGGTACCACCAGAGCACTTTATGGGATCTATAGAGATATTATTCTGAACTTTTCTTAATCTTAACGTAACTTTGTAAGGGATTTGACCTCAACGTTTTTCTGATCATTTTTATTGAAATTATTTTCTTGAGGTACTAGAAGAAGGAATTGGTCCTTCCTCTATTGTTTCCCTCTGCCCCTATTGTTTCTTTATAATGTTAAAAGCATATGGCAGCTTTGAGATTTCCTAACCCTGCTCTCCTGTCCTTCTCAATCTTTACCCCAGTCCCAGCAGTTTTCCCCTGTTGTGGGACCTTGTCCTGTGGAGTTACTTTGGTCTGCAAGTTTTGAGAATTCAGAGGATCACACCTTTCCCAATTCCTTCAGAGTAGCCCCTTGGATCCTTTCCATTCACCTGCTAGTGCACTTGGTCAACCTCCTGTCCTGCCATACCTTCCAGTCTAGACTTGGTTGTTGTTTGAGCATTATTGGAGGCTCTTTGGTTTTCTTTTACTTCCTTCTGCACAAACTCTGATTTCCCTCAAGAGTTTTTTGGTTTTTTTATCATGGGTTTTCTCTTTCATATAGTTTTGTTGCATAAGTAGTCCATGTGTTAGATACAAAGCTTAGGGAAAAGGAATTGTTCCCTAAAACAGCCTATCAATCAGTAAGGAACACCAAATCCATGATGAAAATGGATTTCTTTTTTTTTTTTTTTGGGGGGGGGTGTTTCACTGCCTTCTGGTGGTCGTGGGAGCTACCCAGTGCTGCTCCTGAGAGCTGCTGCTGGATTTGAATAGCCAAGCCTGTGGGCCGCAGTCCCGCACTCAACCACTTATGCCACCAGGGCTCAGGCCAAAAATGGATTTCTTAAGAGATTGGGCATGCACTAGAAGGCTGTGAGGTGGGATGGGGAAGGGCATGCACAGTAAAAGCTACTTACTTATACTCTTAAATATGCTAACTAAGTGCTTGCTAGCCTACAGCCACGCTTTCTGAGTACAGGTGGGAGAAGACCAGTCAAGGAAGAAGGGAATGTGAGATCAAGGATGGACTAACCCCTTCCTTTCTGGACAGCCTGTTCTTGTCTATGAGAGTGTACTAGCAAAAACTTGGTTTTCACTCTTAAAAATCTTTCTATACACTTATGTGAATTTTGCCATGTGAATTCTTCTTGTTCCAAGAGACAAGAACCCAGGAAAAACATCTCATAACATAACACGTAGAGTTTTGGTTTTACTGCTCTGTTTTTTTTCTGAGTACATTTGGAAGACTGCAAAGCATTGTTGTCAGTTGCCTCTGCAGAATTCTTTTTTTTTTTTTTTTTGAGCATCACTGCTCTCCAGTGGTAGGAGTAGGAGGCCCAGCCCCACTGCTGGAATTGAACCTCCATCCCAGTGGGCCGAAGTCCCGCACACAACCAGTACGCCACCAGGGCTCAGTCCAAAATCCTTTTTTTTTTCAAGTGTGACAATGGTATTAAACTTTATGAAACTAATGTATACTGAAATATTTACACATGGAATTATTTATGTGGGATTCCTTTCAGAATGGTCTGGTGGAATGTGGTAGGAAGTGGATGATAATGCAGACAAACTAAGATTTTGAAATTGAAAATGATTGATACTAGTTATAGGTACACAAGGGGTTTTTATATTATTCTTTCTGCTTTCATATTTATATTGTGCCAAATAGTTGTTATAATAATGTTTCAAAGCTAGCTTTCTATTTATCCCTTTTTTGTTAGAGATATAACATTCAGGGAAAGGTACATCTTAATATTCGTTTGCATAAATGATGCTACTACATATCCTAGTCCCTTTCATTATATCTTTTCCTTTGGTTATCTCATTACACTGACAATCTCAGTGTGCCTCATTTAAGTTCAGATTGACATATCTCATTATGTCTTGATGTTCCTCTATTTCACTATCCACATACATTCCTGCCTTTCTCAGCTTTACTGGTGAACGGGATGCCATGCTACTTAGAGAATTTTACCTTTGTAGTTAGACTCTTCTCCCACTCACAGATTGTTTTTGATTCTATGTGACTCTTTGTTTTAGGGAACTCATAGTACTTTGGTTGTTATATCAAATTTGATTAGTATAATTATACATTAGCACTTCAACCTGACATCTGTAATCTTACTTTTCTACAAATCATATTGTGTATTCTCTGGATAACTCCTAATATAGAATTTTAAATTGTGTTTGGGGATAATAGCATTTTGTTGGAAGGAAATAATGCAGGTAAAGCTCTGATCTAGAGCTCTCCACACCTGGCATTTAAGGGGTATTCAGGGAATGTATTGTTTTGCTTCCATTGATAATTGCTTCATTATGATTTAATTGACTGCTATATATGAGGAGGCTTCAAAAAGTTTGTGGACTAATTATTATCTTTTAATTCTACGTTCTTCAGAACTTCTGAAAGCTCTTTTGTATGTCTTATCTTTGGTTAGAAATTATAAAAAACATGGATTGTATTTCCCATGACAGATAGCAGCTGACGAACCTCCACCTGAAGGCTGCAATTCATTTTTTTCAATTCATGGGAAGAAGACTTGTAATTTTGATAACATTGAGACCCTTCTGCGCACAGCATCTGAAAGGTAGATTGTATGTTTCTTTAAATATATGTCATGCATTTCATTGTGCTTCTTTTTATTTTCAATTGTAGTTTAGGTGGTGGTTTACATTCCAGATCATGAACCCTGCATTTCACAGTCTAAACTGACTAATCAGTTGGGTACCAATTTGTAACCAAGCACCCTAATCCTTAATTTCCCCTCTCACCAGCCTCCATTAAGGGTGCCTCATATAGTATTTGCCATTTTGTGATTGGCTAGCTTCACTCATCTTAATATTCTCCTGGTTCATCCTTGTTATGATTTGCTTTGGATTTCATCATCATTTCTTCATGATGCATAGTATTCCATTGTTTATATGTACCACAGTTTATCCATTCTTCTGCTAGTGGCCATTTAGATTATTTCTTTCTTGCTATAATGAACAATTCTTCAGTGAACATGGGCATATGCCTGTTTTTGTTATGACTCTTACCTCTTTAGGATATACATCCCGCAGAGGGATTACTGGCTGGTATAGTCAATGTTGGGGTAGAGTCATATTTATTTCCATAGTAGTCGTACATATTACATTCCCCTATGCTATGTAGGAGGAGTCTAGTCTCTCTGCAACCTTTATAGCATTTTTTATTTTCTGTTTTTTTTTTTTACCTTGACTGTCATTGTCAGTGTAAGGTGGTATCTCATTTTTGCTTTGACTTACACCTCCCAGATGGCTAGTGATTGTGAAGGTTTCTTCATGTTTTTTTGACTATTTGGATATCTTCTTTGAGCTGTCTGTTCATGTCCTTTGTTCATTTTTTAATTTGATTATTCATTTATAGAATTATTGAAGTGTTGCAGCTTTTTAATGTTTTTGATTCCTTACCTAAGATGAGGTGGATAAATTTATTTCTGTGTTCTCTGTTCTGTTCCATTGGTCTAGGTATCTATCATTGTACCACCAGTACCTGACTGTTTGAGGTACTGTGATTGTTTAATAGTTTTGAGTTTGGGAAGTGCGAGACCTTCAACTTTGTTACTCTTATTCAGAAGTTCTTTGCTTATCCTGGGACTCTTAGTAATTAATATTTACATTTCTTTAAAGAAAGAAGGTTGGATCTGAATTGGAATTGCATTGTATTTATAGATTTTTTTGGGTAATTGACATTTTCACAATATAGCCTTCCTATCCATGAACATGGAATATTCTTCTAATTATGTCAGTGCTTTTGATTTCTTGTAGTAATGTTGTGTTGGGGTTTTTTTGGTACAATTTTTAATTTCTCTTGCTTTATTCATAAATATTTCATTTTCATGTTATTATATGGTTCTTGATTGCCTTTTCAGAGCTCTTATCATTAGTATATAGAAATCCAATTGATTTTTATATGTTAATCTTGTATCTTGCCATCATTGTGAGTTCTTATGTATAGTCTACCTTCAGATTTTCCTGGTCTGTTACGGTTCCTGGTGGTATAGTGGGACTGCTAACTGCAAAGTCAGGAGTTTGAATGCAACAGCCACTCAGTGGTAGAAGATGAAGCTTTTTGTTCCCACAGCAATTTATAGCCTTGGAAACCCATAGTGTAAAAAAATAAACCCTCAGTGATAACTCTACTCCGTCATATAGTGGGTTTCAATATGTCAGAATCAACTTTGTGGCAATGAGTGTGTTATTTTGGTTGTGTAAGTATAGTAGTTTATTAATTCTGAAACCAGGTAGACTAGAATAGAATGTCACTTTTGTCACTTAAAGTAGTTTAATGAACTTTGACAATTTAACTTCACCGATATTTTAAAATGGAGATAATAGGAATAATTAATACTATTGTTATCATTTGGTAATCACTACTACATCAGCTTAGTGATGAAAAGAATACAGTGTACATTAAAGCCAGTTCCTTAAACTGTGCCTTAAATGATATTAATGGTAATTATTTAAGATATTATTAGATCTAGACAATGAAGGATATTTAAAGAATAATTATAAGCTTAATTTGCATTACAGAGTAGTAATTAATAGGCTAACTTTTGTGCTCTAAGATAGATTTCCTGTCGACAAATGCAATAGGTGTCTTGTTTGCCGGGGAGAGCATACTCATTGTACCTTCTGATTACACTATAAATTGGTTAGTAGTTGTTGCAAGGTGGTGTCAGAAGTGCTGATGACGTTTTAGGGTCACTGTGAGTTATTATCCATTCAATGACAATGGGTTTGGTTTGGGCTTAGTTCAACTTTAGCAAGGCTGTCTGCAGAGATAGGATTTTTGTTTATGGCTCATGCCTTCTGGATACCAGAGTGGGTCTTAGTCAGTATGATAGGCTAATGATACGTATTACAGATCTCTCAGCACTAGGCAATGGGTGTTTTTGAATGGCTATGTAATAAACGGATGCTCTTTGACTAAGCAAAATTGTTTGTTTTTAAATTCTTAAAAAAAATAATTTGTTCAGTTTTATTGCTGCAATAATGCAGATACTTATAAAGAAAAGAGTGATAGTATGCTGGTTTCTAAGAAGATGTAAATACAACTTTTAATGGTTTCATAGATCCTTTTAGATTATTCTCCCTGTGTTTGCAAATTTACACACAGATTGGTTTATTTACATTTAATAAATATATGTGCATCACATTTTTTTCTCCCTCAAATACCTTCAGTTGAAGTGAAATCAATAATTAATGGATGATTTTCTGTGTGTGAGGAAGGTGCTCATTTTAATTTTTTGGGGGGGCGGGGAGCATCATTGCCCTCTGGTGGTGGGAGTAGGAGGTCCAGCCTTGCTGCTGGACTTGAACCTCCAACCCAGTGGGCTCCAGTCATGCGCACAACCACTACGCCACCAGGGCTCAGCCCCCTAATTTTAATTTAAAGTTATCTTAGCCACAAATGTTATGTAGCTTATAAAAAACAAACAAAAACCCCTCAGCTTTTACTTGATAGAGCCCAAAGCATCCAAGAGGCATGTGTACTCTCTTAGAAGGCATAGAGGGGGGGCGTGTGTTCAATGTATGTATGATAATCTATTTTATGACTATCCCATGGTATTTAAATCGCTTAATATTTCTTTTACAATTAAGCACTATGTAATGCCTATATTCTTATGCCTTTCCTTTCTTTTGTACAGTTTACTAGAAGAAAGATTGGTATGTCATTAAGTTTATACTTTTGGTCTAATAATCTTTTTTTATCATTTTATTGGGAGCTCATCCAACTCTTATCACCATGCATACCTAAGTGCGTTTTATGTCAATCACATTTTTACATTTGTTGCCATCATCATTCTCCAAACATTTGCTTTCTATTTAAGTCCTTGGCATCAGCTCCTCATTTTTTTCCCTTTCTGATCCCCCATCCCTCATGAACTCTTGATAATTTATAAATTATTATTGCTTTGTCATATCTTACACTGTCCTATTTCTCTTTTCACCCACTTCCCTGTTTTCCATACCCCAGGGAAGAGGTTATATGTAGATCCTTGTAATTAGTTGCCCCTTTCTACCCCACTTTCCCTCCACCCTCCCGGTATCCCCACTCTTACTACTGTCCCTGAAGGGATCTTCTGTCCTGGATTCCTTATGTTTCCGGTTCGTACCTGTACAGTGTACATCCTCTGGTATAGTTGGTTTTGAAAGGTAGAATTGGAGTCATGATAGTGGGATGGAGAAAGCACTGAAGAACTAGAGAATAGTTGTATGTTTCATCATTCCTCCATTGCATCCTAACTGGTTCGTATTCTCCCCGCGACCCATCTGTAAGAGGATGTCCATTTGTCTACAGATGGACTTTGGGTCCCCAACCTGTACTCTCCCTCATTTACAATAATATAATTTTTGGTTCTTTGATGCCTGATACTGGATCCCTTCAAAAACTCGTGGTTACACAGGCTGGTGTGCTTCTTTCATGTGGGTTTTGTTGCTTCTGAGCTAGATGGCCGCTTGTTTACCTTCATGCCTTTAAGACCCCAGAGGCTATATCTTTTGATAGCTGGGCACCATCAGCTTTCTTCACCACATTTGCTTATGCACACATTTGTCTTCAGCGATGATATCCAGAAGATTGGCACACAGTGATATGATTTTATGTTCTTTGATGCCTGATTACTGTTCCCATTGACACCTCATGGTCACACAAGCTGGTGTGCTTTTTCCATGTTGGCTTTGTTTCTTGTAAGCTATATGGCTGTTTGCCTTTAAGCCTTTAAGACTCCATATTCGGGCCTTTAAGACTCCATATTCGGGCCAGCTTTAGTTCAGCGCTTACTTCGTGACTTCAGCCAAACTCAAGACTCCAGACGCTTTATCTTTTTTTTTTTTTTTTGGGGGGGGGGCATCACTGCTCTCAGGCGGTTGAGAGTAGGAGGCCCAGCCTTTGCTCCGTGGAGCTGGAATCGAACCTCCATCCCAGTGGGCCGCAGTCCCGCACACAACCACTTCGCCACCGGGGCTCAGCCCTGCTTTATCTTTTTATAGCAGGGTACCATCAGCTTTCTTTACCACATTTGCTTATATACACAATTGTCTTCAGCTATTGTGTCGGAAAGGTTAGCATCAAGGAATACCAATTTAATAGAACTAAGTGTTTTTTCATTGAGGAAGTACTTGTGTGGAGGCCCAGTGTCCGTCTGCTGCATGAATGCTGAACCTATAAATATATGCATGTAGATCTATTTCCCATCATCACATATAAATATATTTACGTATATACATGCCTGTATTTAGACCTCTATTAGTGCCCTTTGTCTCCTATTTATTTCCTCTATTTCCTTTTACTTTCCTTATGTCCCACTATCATGCTCATCCTTCATTTAGGTTTCAGTAATTTCTCTTGGTTACCTTACCTTTGATCAATCCCTACCAGGCCTCTCACACACTCCTTGCCCTTGATTTTGTATCTCTTGTTGTTCCCGTGTCCCTGGGTTGGTTAACTCCACCTCCTTCCCCCCAACTTCCCCTCTCCCATATCTTTAACTATTGGTCTGTCATTTTGTTCTTCAGACTGATCATCCAGCCTATCTTATCTAGATTGGTCTACAGAGATAGCAATACACACACACACACACACACACACACACACACACACAAACAAGATATAGCAAGAGAAAGCAACAAAAGAAAACAGAATGACTACAACAAGGAAAAAAAACCAATGTTCAGAAAATAAATAAATAAATAAATAGATAAATAAATAAAATAATGATAAAAAAGAAAAGCTTGTAAATAGTTCAAGATCTGTTTGTTGACTTCTAGGATAAAGTGACCAGATGTCTCGCTTTTTAACCATTTAACAATGTACCACGGCGTTTTAAAATTAAAATAAATATATTACAGTACTAATTTTTCATTGTATGAAAATTTTTGTTGCTCCATATGGACCAATTTTTTAATGAAGAACCCCCATCCCCATACCCCCCAGTCAATGGAGTCCCACTTAAAATCTGGTCACTTTACTCTACGAGTGTCCTCCGTTCAAGTCCGATGGAGTTCCATGTCCTGACCTGAAAGTCAATACTTGGCACTCCCTTGGGACTTCCATACTCTGCTCTCCCCACTGCTCTCCTGCACGCCCTTAGTGTTTGCATCTGTGTGGTAGAGTCAGACTGGGTGCAGTCCCAACACTGTGTCTCCAGTGTTGTCCCCGGTAGGGCCCTGGGTCGGCAAGAGATGTTGTGTCTTATAGTGGAGCCAGCCATATGGTCCTCTCTGTGCATTGGCTGTTCTGAGTGGGGATATTGTCCTCAAGGCTTGGTGGGCAGGATGTGCCCCTCTCTCTCCTTAGCCCTTCATTTGCTGCCTTGTGTTCTGTCAGATGTGTCTCTCACCTGGAGCTGTAACTTCAGCGCTGTCCTCTAAAGTAAATTCTTCTGGGTGGAGGGACGGCTGCCCACACAGTTGGGTTTTTTGGGGGGGGGGGTCGTCTATTAATATCTTAATTCTACCGTGAGAGAATTTTTTAATATCTTTAGCAGGCAGATTTGGTTGAAATTTAGAAATGGTAAGGGAACCTTACTGTAAATGGTAGGTAATGCATATGCTTAAACTTTTCCTATGGATCTTATGTTATTGTACTTAGGTTTTTTCAGATAGAAGGATAATTTATATTTTACTCCTTAGAAAAGGTTGTATTAAGGCTTTAACCTTAGGAAATTTAGATTTATATTTTTTCCCTCTCCAGAAATTGGTAACAATTTTTAATCCAAGTTCTAATTTATGTAGTATACTTTTATTATCTTAAATCATTAATAAATATGAATCACTTGCCAGTTATGCTAAGTAACTGGAAAGTATACCAATCCTGTGGTAATCTTTATATTAAGATGCTTGTCATTTTGATTTATTAAAACTGAAGTTTGCATTTTGTACAGTTTTTTTCTTTTTGTACTGTTTTAAAGTTTAAAATTTGAATCTTTCTATATGTATTTTTCAGACCTAAGCCTTTATTATTCAAAGGAGATCATAGATATCCCTCATCTAATCCCGACAGTCCAGTGGTGATTTTCTACTCTGAGATTGGCTATAAAGAATTTTCTACTTTCCATCAAGAACTCATATCAAAAAGCAATGCTGGCAAAATAAATTATGTATTTAGACATTACATATCTGTAAGTATTGACTTACTTTATTCCTGTTTTAGATATTAATTTTCTCCAGTACATCCTTAGAACATTAGCTAATATTCCTTTGGTATAATTTAGTTATTTGAAATATCTACCACTTTCATCTATTATTTTTAATAGGTGGTATTTGTTTGCCTTTCTAAAGAAACAGAATAATTAAGTTAAAATAGTTGCTTGTTTGTTAACCCTTCACTTAAAAAGAACTACATGTGCTCGCTTCGGAAGCACATATACTAAAATTGGAACGATACAGAGAAGATTAGCATGGCCCGTGTGCAAGGATGACGTGCAAATTCGTGAAGTGTTCCATATTTTTAGACTGAAGGAATTGAAAGACCAGTAGGAGCTCCCCTCTCTGAAATCTCTCTGGCCTATAATAAATGGGTTGATTAAAAAAAAAAAAAAGAACTACATAATTATTTTTTCTAATTTTAATATGGTCATGAAAATGGAACTAGTTCATTATTTTGCTAACTTTAATTGTTGATAAAATGTGTTAAAAATAGAAATTTTAAACATTTTTAAGTGTACATTAGTTTTATCCATTATGCTGTGCAGTCATCACCACTATTTCCAAAAGCTGCACCTCACTCCAGACAGAACCTCACTATTCCTTAAGGCAATGACTTCCCTTTATTCCCTTCACTAATTAGTGAAACTACTAATAGGAATTTTTCTATTCTGAATATTTCATGTAGATGGGATCATTTAATAGTTGCCCTTTATATTTTACTTATTTCACTTGCATAAAATTTTTTAGGTTCATTCAATTTGTAACAAATATCACGATTTCCTTTCTCTGGATGACTGAAGAATATTCCACTGTATAAATGTACTGCATTTAGCGTATTCATTTATCTATTGAAGGATATTTGGGTATTTCTGCCTTTTATTATTGTGATTAATGCTACAGTAAACATTAGTGTTCATGTAACTCTTCAAGTCTGTGCTTTCCAATTTCTTGGAGTGGAATTGCAAAGTCATGTTGTAATTCTATGTTTAACTTCTGAAGGAGTAGCATAGCTATTTCACTTTATACTTACTCCAAAACTACAAGAAAGTTTCAATTTTTCAACATACTCAGTAACACTTTTTTACTTCTATTTTTCTGATAAAAGTCCATTACACCTGATGGGAGTAATTAGTATAATTGTAAAAATTATTTGTAAGTTCCCTTTCAAGCTTTTGTTTTCCTACAGTTTTTCATATGGTGGCGGGAACAAGATTTCTAGAGAGGTGAAATAAGGCAGACTTGATTTAAAACATCTTTTAAAGCCATTTGAACATTTAACATATTTCTCTATAAAGACAGTTAATCCCCAAAGTTTCTATGTCTCAATAAGTTCAGTAAATATTGGGTACAATAGAAAAGATTTATGTGAACAGAAAAAATTTATCAGTGTCTAGTTTTTGATAACTTCTACCTACCTTTCCATTACCCCCTAAGTCCTATTGCTGCATTAAACACTCAGGTGTGTAATGTGCTAGTATGAGTCAGATTGGTGTTGAATTTATAGTATTTTGTCAACATAAACCCTGTTGAAAGACATACATTCAGTACATAAGTAAGCACACACATACGTATAAATGGTTCCAACCAGGCACTTCTGGGATTGAGATCTCTAATTTTCAGTCCCTTATAGTAGGTTCTGAAATTCTTTTTTTCTTTCTCCTTTTTTTTTGTTTTAATATTTTATATAACTTTTATACAACGTCCTACTTCAATTGGCTTCTACCTTGGAATTCCCATTTCCACAACTGTGAGTAGGACACATAAAGCGAAGAAAAAGACTTTTTTTCTATGACTAGCATCTTCTTTTTTGAGGGTCAGGTGAGAATATACACACCCTAACATTTACTCATTGAGCACTTTGTACAAGTACAGTTCACTGTTGGTCACACTGTCATCATTTTTGATATTCCTTGCCAAATTGTTTTACTCCATTAATGTAGATTTATTGCCTCTTAAAGTTCTTACCTGTACTTTAGAATTAGTGTTGTCGATTTGATCTCACAGATAATTCTTTAAAGAAGTGTCATATTCAAGACAGTCATTCTTTACGAGTAGGACTGAGTTCTTGTTTGACCTCATGGTGGCTTTAGAAGATATTCAGTTCATGGAGATCCAGAAATCCGGAGTCCATAAAAACTTGATATTCTGTTCTACGTTTATCCTTCCCCTGTGCAGGGTTCTTTTATCAATTCCTTAGTGAAACATTCAGAGAGGATAGCCGAGCACCATTCAGTTCTTGCTCCTGACAAAGGCGGCAGTAGTTCATGAACACACTTTGTCTTCCAATTCTTCCTCTGATGCCCCAGGTCCTGAGTGGTTCTGTTTGATGGCTTCATCTCAGTGACTATGGAGTTAGAATAGACTATCTTCAGACAGCATGAGGGCTGCCCATGACAGCATAGATTTAAATGTCCAAACCAGAAAACGAATCCTCTGAAGTTTCTGGTTTTACTTAAGTAGTATTAGCAGTTGTTCCCTTCTTCCTTTTTTGTTTTTGTTGTTGTACAATTTTAAGTAATACAATCCTTGTCAACTTGACATTTTTCTGGTGTACTGTTTAGTGACGCTAGTTACATTAATGAAGTTGTATAAATGGCACCCTAAATTGATGCCAATTTTCCATCACCATAGACAAAAACTCAGTATTTCCTGAAGAATGAATCGTATCCCTGGTAACTGCTATTAATTACACCACTATGTATTTGTTGTTGTTGTTTTTGGTATCACTGCCCTCTGGTGATCGTGGGAGCTACCCAGCCTAGCTGCTGCTGGATTTGAACCACCAAGCCAGTGGGCGACAGTCCTGCACTCAACCTCTACACCACCAGGGCTCAGCCCACCACTGTGTACTTTTACTGATTCTTGTCTTTTAATGTGAGATCTACAATATATGGCCTTTTGTGATTAACTTACTTCATTCAGCATAATATTCTCAAAGATCATTCGTTTTTTTTTTTTTTTTGGTTAGGCATCACTGCCCTCAGGTGGTGGGAGTAGGAGGCCTAGAGAGCATTCGTTTTTTAGCATGCATTAGGACTGAATTTTTCATGATGGCACAGTATTCTAATGCATATATGTGCTCCATTGATGGACTCTGTTTCTATTTACTCTTGTGAATAGTGCTACAATGAATATACCTATGTCTATTGCTGGGTTTATACCTTGGAGTGAAGTAGCTGTTTCATGTATGAGTTATATTTCTAATTATTTGAGGAATAAGCATACTGCTTCCCATAATGATTGCACCCTTTTACATTCCCATCAATAATGAATAAGAGAGTCAGTCTCTCCACACCCTTGTTAACATTTGTTAGTTCCTCTTTTTTGGTGATTGCCACTGTAGTAGGAACCTTGGTGGTATAATGGGGTTTGTCTTGAGCTGCTAGGTAGCAAATATATATGTACATTTCTTGCTATCATTATCCTCAAAATACTTTCTTTCTACTTGAGCCCTTGGTATTGGCTCCTCATTTTTCCCCTCCCGCCCACCCTTCCTTCCTCATGAACACGCGATAATTTATAAATTATTATTTTTTCATGTTTTACACTGACCAATGTCTCCTTCACCCACTTTTCTGTGGGAGAGGATTACATGTAGAACCTTGTGATCAATTCCCCTTTTCTCCCCCATCTTTACCTTTACCCTCCTTGTGTCGCTACTCGCACTTTTTTGTCCTGAGGGCTTTATCTGTGCTGGATTCTCTGTGCCTGCTCTTATCTGTCCTCATGTACATGCTCTGTTCTAGCTGGGTAGAATTGGGGTCATGATAGTGGAAAGAAGTAGAGGAAAGTTGTATGTTTCATTGGTGCTGACTGTCTCATCTCTTCTTTGTGACCTTTCTGTCCAATTGTCTACAATGTAGCAAATATTTTATATGTTTATAATGTGTAAACTTTGAATTAATATTCATGCCATTAAAACCAACATTTAAATATTAGATAATAAGCCTACTGTTATTGGCAACTTGGTTCATTTTTTAGATTTAAAATTTTTGTGTGTGGGAATTGCCTTGGTTACGTGGTTAATATCTTAAAAAAGCATATGTTCTAACTTTTTGCAGTGTTTAAAGATTTATTGAGTCACTGCTTCTAGGTGATGGTTAGTAGATGTAACATTAAAATGTCTATACCATGACATGTTGTAATGTGATCATGGGGACAATTACTCTGCTTACAGAACCCTGGGAAAGAGCCTGTGTACCTCTCTGGTTATGGTGTGGAGTTGGCCATTAAGAGCACTGAGTACAAAGCCAAGGATGATACTCAGGTGAAAGGTGAATTTTAAAAATAACAGTGTGTGGATGTTTCCCCTTCTTTTAAATATGAGAGGTCTTCAGTAAGTTTGTGGAATTTTTTTGTAGTCTTTCTATTAAAAGATCATTTTATTGGACTCTTATAGCTTTTGTTTTAGTCTTTTCATGCCACTTTTTAGACAGACTTTTGAGGCCCCATATATATGTTGAATGAAAATATATTACCATACTGGAAAAATAATAGAATTAGCGGTATAACCAACCTATGTTTGAGTCTTGGTTTTCTTATATTGCAGTTGGATTTAGATCCTAATTTTCATCTCTATAAATAATAAGTGATATAACTTCTCTCAAAATGTTTTTTCCTCTCAAAATTTTTTTGTAAGGAATCAATAAGATTAATAAATAATAAATTCAGTGTCATTTTTCTTTTTTAGAAATTCAGTATAGTTTTGGTCACAGAAAATTTCAGTAATTAGAGCATTATAGCTGTTATGTAATTCACAACTGATAACTTATGAGTACAATGTGAAATCTTAAACCAATATGTAAACTTCATGAAAAAACTTGCTTTTATTTCTGTACTAGGAATAATTTAAAATGGATAAACAAAAAACCACCCACTTTCTTTGAGTTGATTTCATCTCATGTTAATCCTACACAGGGTGACATGGATACCTCTTCTTTAACAGTCTAGGGTTAATAATCTAGGGTTTTGAGCTGTCTTAGCAACAGTTTTATGTTTGACCTTTTTATTTCTTTCACCAAAAACTGAACCTAGTTTACATGCTAAAATAAATAGAAGATAATTTACACCCCATCATTTTATTTTCTGTCAATAGTTATATTTAGAGTTAAATGGCCTAATTAAAAATTCTCTAGAATCTTGACATTGAAAAACTCATGTTTCAAATTTTCAAGGCTATTAATTTAGAAATTTTTAATGTGATAACTTTCAAAAGTTTAAGAGAAAATTGATACTTTCAGAAAATGGGAAAAACTAAAGCTTTCATTCTGTCTTTTTTTTTTTTTGGTCTTTTAGACTTTCATTCTGTTTTAAGAACTACTATGAAATGTTCTTAAAATGTTAAATTTTAACATGTTTAATATAATTTCAAATATGCATGTAAAGTATAATTTCAGTTTATTTTTTCATCTGAGCAATTAGGTATGTATTTATTATACTTTTCTAGGAGCTGAGGTAAATACCACAGTGATTGGTGAAAATGATCCTATTGATGAAGTTCAGGGATTCCTCTTTGGAAAATTAAGGTATGTATGTTGTAATTACTGTATTTGGGGAAATGTCACTACTACTATCTTTAAACTGTCAGACTTGCATATAGTCTTTTTTTTAAAGACTCATACTCAGCGTCATGATCATACTATTGCATTTCACAATCAACAACGTAGGTGTAAAAAAAGAGGGGGAAAAAAACTACAGGAAAATCCTGTGTTGGAATTCTTTACACTTTCCACAAACAGAAAGTAAAATCTGTTATCTGTTATACAATTAGTCACAAATACAGTCCTTATATCCTTTTTTTTCCCCATTTTTTTTTTTTTTTTGTGGGCATCACTGCCTCTGGTGGTCGTGGGCACTACCCAGTGCCGCTCCTGAGAACTGCCGCTGGACTTGAACCGCCAAGCCCGTGGGCCGCAGTCCCGCACTCAACCACTTACGCCACCGGGGCTCCGCCCCTAGTCCTCGTATTCTTTTGCCCATACATATGAGCATTGTCTAAAACGTGTCTGTTTTGTAGTAGGTAGGCCCTGCCACCACTGTGCTTGGCTGAGTTCACGAATTTGTTTTTTTGTTTGTTTGTTTTGGCATCACTGCCTTCTGGTGGGAGTAGGTGGCCCAGCCTTGCTCCTGGAGAGCTGCTGCTGGATTTGAACCACCAGCCCAGTGGACCACAGTCCCTCGCACAACCACTGTGCCACCGGGGCTCAGCCCACGGATTTGTTGTAACTATAGTTTCCTTGTCTTCTCTGGCTCTCATCTTCTGTAAGGTTTGTTTCCTGGTAGTTATTAAAATCTTATGCCACAGCTATAGCTACTGCTTGAACTACCAGAACCTGTCACCTTGATTTCGCGGTTTGACATAGTGTTGACCTCTTGCATCATAAGGGCCAGTGTTTCTGCCTCTGCGGTTTCCTCCTTTCTTGATCCAAAATTGGAAGATTAAGTGTTGTAACTGCCAAAACCATGCTAGCTTCCACCATTTCCGAAACTGTTCCCATCTCTACTAAAGCCATTATAATCATCCCCAATGCCTCCATATCCACCACATTTGTCAACAAAGCCACCATGTCCGCTGAAGTTTCTGCCCCGACCAAAGGTGTCATTCTCACCAAAACCACCTCCTTGGCCACCTCCAAAGTTTCAAGAACCGCTTTATCTCACTGTTGGTTGTATTGAGGAAAGAATCATATAGGCACAGGAACACAGTATATACCCCCAAAGTGTATACGAGGTGATATCAGCATTAGTTTGAGATGAATTAATTAGATTTAGCAGTGAATAGTAGAAATAGTTTATTAATTCATACTGAATGACTATTGACATATTGAATTTATTCTATGTACTCCTGTTTTTGTGTAATCTCAATTTTGATGCTATTAACATATAATCAGCTTCTATTTTTATTGATTCAGGTTTCCAGAATCCTTTTTCTGGTTCATATTTTATATGTTTTTTTGTTTGTTTGTTTTTTTTTGGGCATCACTGCTCTCGGTGGTGGGAGTAGGAGGCCCAGTCCCACTGCTGGAATTGAACTTCCGTCCCAGTGGGCCGCAGCCCCGTGCACAACCACTACACCACCGGGGCTCAGCCCTTTATATGTTTTTTGTAACATGATCTATGCATTCACATCTCAAAGATATTATGTAGAATACTGAAGAGTTTTTCTTATCTAGATATTCAGAAGTTATTTACCTAAGTAGTATAATTGAGTATTTTTATCATGAATAACCTTTTATAGTAGCTAATTGAAATGAAAGTATGTTGCAATTAAAAATGTTTTAATTACTGGCATTTAAAATACAGGGGGGACTCTAGCCATGTGCCTTGACCTGAATGATGTATTTTTGCCTCTGATCACCTTTCCTTAGGCACCTTTAGTAAATTGAGCATCTTTTTTTGGGTTCGTTTTTGGGCATCACTGCCCTCTGGTAGGAGTAGGAGGCCCAGTCTTGCTCCTGGAGAGCTGCTGCTGGATTTGAACTGTCAACCCAGTGGGCTGCAGTCCTGCACACAACCACCACACCACCAGGACTCAGGCCCCCCCCCCCCCTTTTTTTTAAATGGACTGACTTGTATGATGATAAGCCAGAAAGTACTGCTACTGGGGTTTCAATTCATACATGACTTCCAGAAAATGTTCTATCCAAAGAGTGGCTGCTGAGGAGAATTTGATGGGCTAATCACATCCAAGACAGAAAGGTCTGCTTGTGATAGCAAATGTACAGTTCTGCTGCACACGATTGAACTATGGTAAATGATTCAATATATGTACTAATCCTAATCAATCCTTATATAAAGGATATGACAGATATTTTCTGGGATTCCGAAGGAGTATTCCTGATAGATTTTTAGAAGGGCACAGTATAATGGTACAGATTAAGAAGCACTTTTCAGAAAATTGAGAACTGCGAGAAAAAGGGCGGGAAAGTTGCATTGAGGAATTTTTTTGCATTGTGAATATGTACCTGCTAATTTATGATGGTACAGCAATAATGATGTTTATTATTATTTAATGATAATTCAATAGGGAAACCTTACCACATTATACTACAACCCCTGACTTACCCATTCAGGCCTTTTCTTTTGTTCCAAAGTCATCAATCATGAGTACATTCAAAAAGTTTGAGAAAATTCCTCTTTCCTTTAATTCTGTTTTCCACTCATACAAGCCTACTTAAAAAGGATCATGATTTGACCCTCCAGGATGTCCAAGCTTCCAGTTTAATATGGTATAAATTGAAGAGCACAGAACTTTTCAGGCAAGGTCTCAAGAGAGGAAAGATTACTTGTAGATAGAAGATATGTAGATAGAAACCAATATTTTTGTTTAATAAAGGATTTTGTCCACCACTTGTCTGTCAGTGTGTCATGCAGTGGTGGCTTGTATGTTGATGTGATTCTAGAAGGTGCATCACTGGTATTTCAAATGCCAGCAGGATCACCAAAAGTGAGCAGATTTAAGTGGGGTTTCCAGACTAAGAACAGAAGACGAAGAAGGACTGGCCCCCCACTTTGGAGAAAAGAACCACTGAAAACCTCATGCATAGCTTCAAAACATTGTCAGATACTAAAGGCCTAAAGAATGGAAACAATGGTGTCAGAGAGGGTGCTGGAAGATGGGCCCCTCAGGTTTGATATCACTCAAATGGTGACTGAGCAGGAGCTGACTTCTCTGAGTAGTGTTGACCATGGTGATGTGCGTCAGGGAAAGCCTGTGGGCGTGGATCCTTCAGGATCTTCGTTTCCTGATGTGGCATGACTCAAGGAAGGTAGAAACAGCTGCAAAAATCTGCTAATGATCAGAACTTGGAATGTGTGAAGTGTGAATCGAGGAAAATTGAAAGTGGTCAAAAATGAAGTGGAATGCATACAGATCGATATCCCAGGCATTAGTTGGCTGATATGAACTGGCATTAGTCATTTTGAATCAGAAAATCATATGGTTTATATGCCGAGAATAACACAGTCACTGCCTTTCAATAGATATCAGCTCATAGTACCCCTCTGTGACAGAGCTGAAGTGCCTCATATGGTTTCCTTACTGTAAGTCTGTGTAGGAGCAGAGAGCCTCATCTTCCTTCCTCCCAGGGCATGGTGATTGGAAACACTGACTTTGTGGTTAGCAGCACAGTCCTTAGCTCCTCCTGCCCCCAAGGGATTTGTCTAATCTTTTGAGTTGCTCCTGTCAATTTGGACCCATTTGAATCACTCTTAAAAGATTCTGCATTGTTATTTTACAGTGCGTCATTCTTATTTGTTAGTCTGTTAAGAGGTGGATCAACAGTGACTGCAACAATGGGCTCAAGCATAATAGCTGTGAGGACAGTGCTTCAGTACAAGTGTGTGTTGAGTCACTGTGAGGCACCAAATAATACTTTCTCTGCTCCCGTAACGGCTCCTTTTTGCTTTACAGTAATTTTTGACCATTTTGTCTCCTAAAGAGGATTTTTCTTAAAGAATATTAATCATGGGTGATAGTTTTCATTTCATGAGCTAATGTGATAAAAGATGACCTTAAAGGAGTAATTTTGGCTTAAGGTTAAGAGTATATCTTGGGTCCATAATCTTGGTTCATAATATTGCCTCTGCCAATGCTGAGTGTTTTGAGCATTTAAGTTTTGTTGTACCCATCTGTTTAGTTCTTTTTTTTTTTTTTAAGGCATCACTGCCCTCAGGTGGTGGGAGTAGGAGGCCCAGCCTCTGTTTAGTTCTATAGTGATCCTTCTATTAAGTCTCTATTCAGAATTTTGGTACTGATAGCAAACACTGTATAACTCTTCTGGTCTTAGTGTAGATGAGTAACCATGGTTAGTATAGAATTATTATTCTTGTAAAGTATTTTCTTTGGGATGTTTCGTTCCTTCTTTCTCCCATAATCCAGACTACGAGAGATTTAACCGTTTTAAAATCTTTTAAGAGCCCAGACATTCCTCACTGTATTAGGAGGTGTTGGTAGGTGCTCTCTCATTGCTTCTGACTCTGTGCACAACAGAATGACTCACTGCACATCCTGTCTTCCTCACAACTGCTCCCGTGCTTGAGACCATTGTGGCTCCCGCTGTGCCAATCCATCCTCTTTTCTTGCTGCTGCTCCACTTTACCAAGCAGGATGCTCTTTTCCAGGGAATGATCTCTGCTGAAAGGATGTCCAAAGTTTGTAAGATGAAGTGTTGCTGCCCTTGTATCCATAGAGCGCTCTGACCGAGTATGCTTTCAGATGGAGAGATTTGCCCCTTTCACAGTCCACTTTTAGTATTTTCCTCCAGCATCACAATTTAAATGCATCAGTTCTTCTTTGGTCTTACTGAGCCAATATCTAATCATCACATGCGTATAAGGCAAAGGAGAATACCATAGATTGGGTCAGGTACATCTGAATTTTCAAGGTAATGTCCTTGCTTTTAAATACTCTTGAGGGCTGAGCCCCGGTGGCGTAGTGGTTGTGCGCGGGACTGTAGTCCACTGGGACGGAGGTTCAATTCCAGCAGTGGGGCTGGGCCTCCTACTCCCACCACTGGAGAGCAGTGATGCCAAAAAAAAAAAAAAAAGAAAGAAAAAAAATACTCTTGAAAGGCCTTGTATAGGACATTTATGTAATGCAACTTGTCTTTTGATCTCTTGGTTGCCCCTTCAATGAACGTTAATTGTGGATTTCAGCAAAGCAGAACCATTGGTCCAATTGGTCCAATTTTGGTCTTTTTCACATTGAGTCATAGTCCATACTGAAGACTGCAATCTTTGATCTTCAACAACAGGTCCTTCAAGTCCCCTTCACTTTCAGCAAGCAAAATTGTGTCATCTGCATATAGCAGATTGTCCGTAACCCTTCCTCCAATTTTGAGGCCATGTTCTCCAATTTAACTTCTCAGCACACAATTTGCTCAGCACACAGATTGAACAAGTATCATGAGAGGATCATCCCTGATGCACACCTTTCCTGATTTTAAACAATGCAATAATTCCATGTTCTGTTTGCACAGCTAACTCTTATCCATGTACAAGTTACACATGAGAACACTGAAGTATTCTGGAATTCTTATTCTTCTTAAGACTACCAATAGTTTGTTATGACCCACACAGTCCAATGTCTTGGCATAGTTCAGAAAACACATGTGAACATTTTTTCTGGTATTGTCTACTACTTTCAAGCGAGGTCTATCTGCTATCAGCAATGACATCCCTTGTTTCACATCCTCTTTTGAATCTAGCCTGAATCTTGGCAGCTGCCTGTCAATGTACTGCTGAAATTGTTGTTGAATGATTTTCAGAAAAACTTCCCTTTCATGTAATATCAATGATATTGTTGTATAGGTTCAACATTCTGATTAATCACCTTTCTTTGGAATGGGCATAAATATGGACCTCTTCTAGTCAGTCCTTCTGACTAGCTTTCCTTCCAAATTTCTTGGCATAGATAAGTGAATTCTTCCAATGCTTCATAAGTCTGTTAAAACACTTCACTTGGTGTTACATCAACTCCTGGAGCCTTGTTTTTGGCAAATTTATTCAAGTGCCATTGGTTTGGCTTATATGCTACTTCCTAAAATTATTGGCGTGCCCTCTAGCTCTTTTTGGTACAGTGACTGTGTACTGTTTCTCTCTTCTCTTGATGGCCTACGACATCATTCAATATTTTGCCCATAGAAGCTTTCAATATTGCAACTTGAGGCTTGAAAAAATTTGTTTTGCGTTATTTCAGTTTCAGATATGCTGAGTTTGATTTTTGCTTTTCTAATTATCGGTGTTTGCGCATGTCGTTGTAACACTTTGTCTTCTCAAACTGCCCTTTGAAGTGCTTTTATTCAGCCTCTTGACTTCATTCCTTCTTTCATTTGCTTTACCTACTCCACTATTATGAGGAAGTCTCAGTCTCTTTGGACACCCACATCGATGCTTCCTTCCTTCCTTCCTTCCTTCCTTCCTTCCTTCCTTCCTTCCTTCCTCCCTCCCTCCCTCCCTCCCTCCCTTCCTTCCTTCT
>PVJH01021064.1:0-39223 GCA_004026705.1 Nesogale talazaci
GGGGGACCGAGGGGGGGCGCCGCGGGGGCTGGGGCGAGAGGGAGGGAAGAGCGCAGGAGGGGAGGGGGTGTCTCCCTGGGCGCGCCGGGCGCCCGAGCCCGCGGCGCGGAAGCGCAGAGCCGCGTGCGGGCCGCGGAGCCCGAGCCCCGCGCCGCCCGGTGCGGCCGCCCGCCGAGCCGCCGCCGGCGCCGGTACCTACCGCCCGCGCGCGAGCTGGGGCTCTCCGTGCAGCGCCGGCGCCGAGGCGGCGGTCATGTCTAACCACCGCCCGCACCGCCGCCACCTCGCTCCGCGCCCGCGCCCGCGCTGCGCCTTCCCCGCCGCCGCCGCCGCCGCCACTACCGCTCCGCAGACACACAGCCAAGATCCCTGACTCTTAACACCAACTCTCTTCTCCGGGGAGGGGAGGGGACGGAGCGAGGGGGAGGGGGAGACACGCCGAGGCGCACGGAATTGCAAGTTCAGCAAAGAAATGGGTGGGGGGGCTCCGGCGGGGAGACGCGGCGCGCTCCGGGTCGGGCAGGCGGGGATGCGTCCCCCCCCCCCCCCAAAAAAAAAAAAACCCCCCCCCCCCCCCAATCCCACCATCATCCAGCAAAACAAAACAAAACAAAAAAAAATCTCTCTCCAAACGAAACTGCTCCGAGCACCTCATTCTCTCTTAGATCGTCGGCTACAATCTGAAGCCTCCACAGTTCAGTTTTGCCCGAATCATCCATCGGAGGCACTTTGAAATGTATTCGAGTTTACGTCCCTCACTTCTTTCTTTCTCTGACTCTCCTTCTCTCTCGCTCACACAGCCACACGCGGCCAGGCAAGTTTATGCCAGGCTGCAAATACACGTGATGCGAAAAGACTTTGCCAAGGAGAACAATATTTTCTTTTCCATATAGAAACGCGAACCACGGGGTGCTGGGGAAGATCTGCGTTTCGGGAGTTTTTGCGTTGGGGGCGAAACCGGGCTTGCACTTTCTCTAGCCCCCCCCCACCCCCCCTCGGAGCCACAGAGAAGTATCGTTGCAAACTTCCCCAAATAAAAAGAAAGAAAAAGCAATTTGGAGGAGTGGATGTGGTTTTGTTTTTACACTTCAGTTCCTAGGCACCCTAAGCCCCTGTCGCCAGCACTGTAAGTTTTTAAGTCGGCGTTGACTGTCATAGGCCCTCCAGCTCTGAAAAATACTTTTTTCACCTCGTTCTTGAGGCTAACAAATCAGCTTTACAATCCGATCGCTCCCTGATTACAAACGTGCTTTTAGCTCAGGAGAGGCAACACACGCTATTTTAACGTGTCTTAAAATCCACATTCAACACACACCCTGTTATTGCGACATGTGCGAGTACATACACAAAATGCATGCACATTACTTGTCCCCATTGGCAGTTATTTCATAGGCTGTTCCTTTTGTTTTAATAAGACACTGGGATCGACATTTTCAATTCAATTCAATTACAAACAGTTTACTCTGACAGCAAATTGTAACGTTACCTTAAATGGCCACAAATATGCTCACAATATTCCAAGGAAAGAGACTTTTTAAAAAAGAGAGGCAAAAATCTTCTGCAAGTATTTAGTATCTCACATGTGTATCCCCCAAAAAAAGTATCTTAACTGGTACTCAGTCCTGCTCCAGGGATAGTCCACAGATTACAAGATTATGCACCTGGCTCTGGTTTTTGCATTTTCCACCATAAAACTGCAACAAAATTCCCTCCCCCCCAAAAAAGAAAGCATTAAAAAAAATCCAACAACTTTTTCTTATTGTTTATAAAAAAAATAACACACGATAGTTATAATTTTTCCTCAAACAAATCTTGGTGGCTTTTTTTTTTCTCTTCTCCTCTTATAAAGTCTTAAACTTGTTCCAAGTTTAGAGGTGTCTCCTCATCATCCTCCTCCTCCTCATCATCATCACCATTGACTCCCCCGTGGAGTCACATTGATAATAATAGGTTTCCCTGAAAGATACATTGTAATCCATTCACATCCGGGCACTGCGGGCTTATAAAGAGAAGGCGCTGCGGCCGCGGCTGCTGCTCCAGACAATGACTGGGGAGGGGCGGGGCGGGAGCGGGCGACCATAGAGTGGTAAACACGGCGCCTAGAGAGGCGCGCAAGATGGCGGCGCGCGCCGGCCACGCCTCCTCGGGGGACCGGGCGGCGGGCGGCGGGACTCGGGCCGGCGGCGCGCGTGAAGCCGCGCGGCGAGGGCTCCCGGGGTCGCTGCCGTGTGGGGGCGGCGTCTCACTGCGTGCTCCCTCTTGGCGCCGTCCTGGCTCTCCGATCCCAAAGAGGAGCGTCTGGAGTGCGATCACGGACCAAAACTCCCCTGACATCCGCAGGCGTGGGACGCTCGGGGGAGGCCGCGCCGGCCTCGCGAACGAAAACCCGGCGCCCGGGTTTTCCCGCAACGTGGAGCCGGGACGCAGCGATGCTAGCGCGGCGCCCCGAAAGGCCGCGGGGCCCAATTGTTGCTCCGGGGGGGTCCTCCCCCCTCCCCGCTCCCCTGGCCGAGCCCGGGAAGTGTGTGAACTTTCGGAGTCCGTTTCAGACTTACGGGGTGTCGTCCGACGAGGGGACCTTGGCGTTGATGGCTCTGTACGCGCAAGTCGCTTTCCTGCCTCCACGTCCACTGCTGGCCCGGCGGTGACCTTCTCCGGCCCGTTTTCGGGTCTGTGAAATACGAATAATGACCTCTTGACAGATGCGCTCAGAGTGAAAGGGATCCAGCCCGGCCGACCCCTCAAGAAAGGCGCCCCGTCCATCCCTGATTCCAACTCATCAATACCTCACCCCTGGCCAATGGGAAGCTTTTAAATGGAGGTTTCTCCATTCCGAAAGAATAGCCCTCTGCTCCCCCCACCCAAAGAGAAGTGCCAGTAGTAATGATCGTCACCCGAGTGGACGCTGGGCCGAGAACAGCTGGGATTTGAGCTCTTCTGCCCCGGAGCGCGGTTCTTGGAGGGTGTCTGAGGACCTCCATCTGACGGGGAGGAAGGAAGTAACGCTGAGCCACCCCACCCAGGGCCCACTTGCTCACCAACCTGCTCAACTCCAGGGGTAGTCTGAGACCAGAGTCCACGTACAACCACGCTCCCACGGCATCGCATCAGTGGGCCAGTCCTCATGTCAGTGACACCGTTTTGTTGCCTTAACAGTTCACACCAGTTGTAAGATCTTTCCCGTTTGATCCTGGGTGTTCTTAGAGGACAAGAATGAGGATGCTTATAGGTTGCTCCAGACCTGCCCTCCCCAAGACCCCCTCCTTCCACATGACCAAGAGCTTAGAAAAAAGATGGGGGGGTGGGGGGTGGGCGTGCCATTCTATCCACAGACACCCTTTTGTGGTTGTGCATACACCCACAGAAGAACAATTCAGTGTAGCGCCACAGATTTCTTTAGGGCTTAGCTCTATCACCACTGATCAGACATTGGAAAGGAGAAGAGGCGATGAATGATAGTTTACAAGGAGTGATGGACCTGACATATTTTGGAGATAGTTGGCCAGCACCGATGCCAGGGAGTCATGCTCTAAGAGAGCCGTGGTTGGGAAATAAAAGTCATGTGTGAGTAAAGCCAACTCCTCTCCTGATGAGAGAGGAAGACCTTGGAAGTTCTTTGAGAAGCAGACAATGTAGTCCTAGCAAGAAATGCCCAGAGACTCCTTCTGGATGACTCTGAGGACGTTGTTGACTCTCGTCCAGAAGATTTGCCCTGTCTCCCCTTCCCCAACCGCGGTAGCATCCTTACAACTAAAGAGCTTACTACCTAAAATACTCTAAGTCACTGCCTTTGTGTCATGCCAACTCATAGCATGAGACAGGTAGAACTGCCCCTGGGAGCTGCCGAGACTGTAACTCTCTACAGAAGTTGGAAGCCCCATCTTTCCTTTCTCCCCAAACTAAAAGGAAGAGTCTTTAAATATCAGCAATGTCAAAATAGGCCTTAACATCTTTTTTTTTTTTTTTAGTAGTAGTAGTAGTAGCAATCATTCTTTGGGGAGATAAACATTTTGCTGCTCTCTCACTGGTTAGAGCTTCTTGATGTCCCATTCACCGATGACTATCATTGTATTTATGAGTGTCCATCCTTTGTGACCTTGGGCACGTCTCCTATCTTATCAGATGGAAATAAAATAATTATCTTAAGTGCCTTACATGGTTGATGAAAATCAAGTGAGATCATGTAGATCAGCAGTTCTCAGCCTGTGGGTCATGACCCCTTTGGGAGTGGAACTACCCTTTCACAGCGGTTGTAACACATATTTCCAATGGTCTTAAGAACTGAGGCACCGCTCCTCTCTCTGTCCCCGGGTGGGTCCGCCCATAGGCAGATACACCCACATACGAGAACCCAGCAGGAAGATTGTTCCCCATGCTACACCGTGCTTCAAGACAAAATCACATTTATTTGTCATTAGAAATAAATATTTCACAATATAGAATGACATATTGTTTTTGTGACAAATCACTGTGCTTTAATGAAGTCCAATTGGTAACTGAAAATACATCCTGCATATTAGATATTTACCTGATGACTCATAACAGTTGCAAAATCACTGTTATGACGTAGCAACAAGAATAATTTTATGGTTGGGGTTCACCACAACATGAGGAGCTGTATGAAAGGGCCATGGCGTGAAGAAGGAAGAGAACTACCGATGTCAATGAAACTGTTTTCCCAGTGGCAATGTTGCACGCAGTGGAAGCCATTAGGATTGCATAAACTGAGGTAAGGCTGACCGGCAAGATTTCATTGGCATGGGCAAGGAGTGACACATAGTGACACCCCATGGATGCATAAGAAGAACATATATTGAAGAATACTTGCACCCAGCCTTCCATTTCTGATGGAGGATGTGAAGGCTAAAGTGGGATGGCTTGCCCAAGGTCAGATTACTACTGAGTAGCTGAGCCAGAATCAGCCCTGTGGAAATGGAGTGCAGTACCATTCTCCTCCAGACTCCATCCAGTTCGTGCTCCCCCAATCCTGCAAAATAAGCAAACAAAACCACACACACTAGAGGTCCAATGCCTCCCAGAAATCCATCCAAAGCTTCCACAAGTTGTTTCAGAGTATCTATGTTGCACCAGCACTGATTCTCTCAGGATCCAAATGTAACCCAAGAAATCAGAATGGGAAAAATGTCAAGGGCAACCCTGATGGAATAGTAATGCCACTGCGAGCCTGGAGGAAGAGGCAAGGAAAGTCCCTGCACCTTTCTTTTTCACAGTTGGTATGTCAAATGGACAGAAGTCTTTGGGACCCCAAGCTGGTGCCCGGCTCAGACTAGAAACCTGAGTCAGAAAGGTACAATAAAAGGGGAATGGTTCTTCCCTTTTACTCAAATTCTAAGTCAAAGAAGGACAAAACTTCTGAGTCCACAGATGCTTGACCAACCCCAGGGCCTTTGCACTCATTAGTCCCCTGATTCATTTCCTGGCTGTTCACGGGGTTGGCTCCCTATCATCCTTCTAGATGAGCTATCTAAAATAAGTACAATATCTTAGTGTTCTTGGACTCTACCTCAATGTTTTAATCTCAGTGTCTTTTCTCCCACAAGGGCCATCAATCATCCATGGGTGAACTGACTTTTATGCTGTAGGTCTGTCTCCCTTGTAAGACTGTAGATTCTATGTTCAAAAACAACGAATCTTGTTCATCTTTATAGTGCCTGGCATATATCAGATACTCAGTAACCATTGGTTAATTAATCGAAGGCAAACTCTATCTTTGAGTGTACAATGGAAGCAGAAGAGCCTAACGATTCTCCTTTGTGATTCAGTGCCTTTTAAGATTCATTTTAGCTTGGTTCCACTGCCTGTAAA
Organism: Nesogale talazaci; assembly: GCA_004026705.1. Taxonomy (NCBI): domain Eukaryota; kingdom Metazoa; phylum Chordata; class Mammalia; order Afrosoricida; family Tenrecidae; genus Nesogale; species Nesogale talazaci. The sequence goes on from PVJH01021064.1 coordinate 5,827, forward strand.
AATGACCAACAGACACACAGCTTGATTTCCAGTAGGCTGCTGTCTCCTTGTCACTCAAACCCGACATTCTGAAGATAGATCCAGGATAACTGCCTTAATTTACCCAACCTCAGAGACAGACCCTTTATTGTTACAAAGACACTAAAAGGTGCTGTCACTGGACTGCTTCACTCGTGTAACATTTTTACACATGTATGGACCTTGATCCAATTAGGAAGGCTTAACATACATATTGCAGTGCTGTTGTCTGAGATGGATTTTTACAGGTCATTCTTGGAGAAACTGTTCCATTCAGTTCATCCAACAATCACGTTTGTGCCAGGCAGAGTGCTAAGTCCTCAGGGAACAGTGGCATGCTCCTCGCCATAAATAGGAGATTCATACAAAAACCAGACAGCATCATAAACTGGTATAACTGGACAACTGTGGATCCAGGAGGAAATAGTTGTATCACATGTCAAGAAATGACAGGGCACAGGATCATAATCATGGGACAGAAATTTAAGTTTATTTAGCTAAAGATGCCGGGTGGTGGGTATCAGAAAGCACCTTGGTTACATAGTGTTTACATGTTCAACTACAAACCAGAAATTCAGTTCAAACCTAACATCTGCCCCATAGAGGTAGGGAAGATTTCCAGCCTTGAGACCCTGTGCATGGTTCTACTTCCTCCTTGGGGGCAGTGGCTTGGAATCTGAATCCACTCCACTATGGGGGGTGGGGGTAATTTTGTGGGACTTTTTTGTTGGCAGCGGGGTTAGGGAGCAGTTGGAGAGGAAAAAGAAAAAAAAATCTTTGCCATCTTTCCTTCTTAGTATCCACGAGGTTTGGGGGATTCAAAGAAAATACAACAGGTTAATCTTTAAAGCCGGTCTTCTAGTGGGTTCTCTTCCAGTCATTCGATTATGTTGTTCTTCTGTAGTTTGGGGTCTTATGCTAAGAATCTTGTCACTTTTGAGGACTGGAGCATAGACAAGAAAGGCTAGTGGTGTAAGAGTGCCATTTGTTCTGGTGGTCCTGTCCCTACAAGTTCAAGCTGCTCAGCAGTACCCTGAAGCCAGGGGCTCGTCTCTGCCACTAAGCAGAATCCGAGTCACTTGAACTTCTGTCCCCACTCTGCTGTGGGTTAGCTCTGTGACCATGGGCGACAGAATGCACTCCCGAGCCTCTATTTCCTCTCCCACAGAATACGTATCCCTTCGATGATACCAGTCTAGGAAATAAAATGTTACGAAATCTTGTAGCATGATGCTTCTTGAGCAATCATGATAGCAGTGGCGATCGGGATCCAGAGATGATGGTATGTAGACTTTGGAGTCATGTTTTCCACGCTGAAGATGGCAACACTTCAGAGATCATGGAATCAATCCGGTGAGCTGGGAAACGATCTCACTGGCAAGGAGGCCATTCTAATTCTCAGAACCCGAACGCCGGGGGAGAACGACCCTTTGGGTTTCCAAGACTTTAGTTCTCTTTCTGTTTTGTTTTTGAGATTGTAACTCTTTACAGTAGCCTGAGACCTTGCCTTTGTCCAGCAGAACAGTTGGTGGTTTCAGACTGCTGACCTTGGGTTTCGGAGCCCAACAAGTAAAACCCGCTCTGCCTCGAGGACTGTGGAAGATATGAATTAAGAAGGAATGAATTAGGAGGAATGAATTAAGAGGAAGCAGAGTACCTGGGGGTAGGTGACAGTTACATGTTCTACAACAGTGTCAGTTTGCGTCTGCCCACATGTCCCTTGGAAGAAAGACCTGAATACCTATTTTAGAAAGACAATAGCCATCAAAAATCCAATGGGGCACAGATATACACATAAAGGGGACAGACAATGGTGCATTCAAATCTGCTCATTGGCAATCGGTTTGGTTATTTTCGCTTTGTAAAGATGTAGTATTGCTTTAGGAAGATCTTCGATTCTCTTTATAGTCGTGTACAGCACACACGGTTGTGCATGGTATCAAAAGCCTTTGTTCTCATGGCTCTGCCAATGAATTTAACTGGGAAGCACATCCCATAATGGAGAAGAGAAAAGGAAGCAAATCAAGCATCCAGTCGCTTCCTTTCCTTCTCAAACTGTGTGCTATTTCTCAGGCGCCATTCTTCTGCCTAGCTCCCCAAGCACTGGAGACAGGTCACAGGGTGAGGGAAAACAAAACCATGTCGAAAGGTTAGAAGGACTTTTGGGAAACGGTGCCATGATAGATGCTGTGCCACTAGACCTCGTTGGCATGTGAGAGAGCTTGCGATCCACCAAGTGGAAGCCACCAAAATGCACAGATCCACACTTCTCTCCTCCAGAGAGCCAGTTGTGAAACATCACTAACTCTGCCGGCAGCCAATATGTCAGTCCTGGGACTTCTCTTTAAACTGAACACACTTAGTACAGGTCCACATTTTTGATGAAATAGATGCCCTGGTGTCAGAGTTGGTTATGTTTTGGAGCTGCTAACCTCAAGGTCAACAGTTCAAAATGGCTAGAGTCTTAAGTGCCTAATAAGATCCCATTGTTCCTCGGGGGTCCACATGACTTGATCTGCCTATCTGTCCATCGTCTAACCACCCATCTCTGAATGTTATCTCCACACCTGATCTAACACTCATGTTTTTGTAGCCATCTCTGTCAATGAAGTCAGTGTATACCACTTAGTGGGATTGTCATCTTATTCGCTGGTCAGTTCTAAAGCCAGGAGGAGAGCCACCTCGTACCCTAACCCATTCCTGAAGGGTCCCTGTGACTCTCACAGAGTCATGGTCACTAGCTAGCCCTGCATAGCCTGTTGCGTTATCCATCCACCCCACAACGATGCTCCTGCTCCAGGATGAAACTTAAAAGGTTTCTGGACATCCTCCTCCTGGGGCCCCAGGGCTTCTTGTCACTACATTCCATTGCTGGGGTGGGGGGAAGACATGAGGTTCTAAAGTGACCTTCTGGATCCACCTAATCCCAAACAAGCAGTGCTTGTAAGCTTCTTTGATTGAGGGCAGAGGAGTTTGAGTTCTTCCTCACCAGGAACCACATAACTCAGACAGTCAACATTTAAAAACATGAAATGGAGCCTTCATTGTTGCTCAGTGCATCGCTACCCACAGGTTTGCCTGGTCATGTAAACATATGTACAGCAGGAGCCCTGGTGGTGTCATGGTTACAAGTTAGGCTGTGATTTGCCTGGTTGTCAGCTCAGTGGGAGAAAGAATGGGCCCTCTACTTTTATAACCACTTACAATCTTGCAAACCCATGTAGTGGGGGTTGGGAGGTCACTGAATTGGCATTTGTTTTTTGTTTGTTTCTTTACAGAAAGCGAGGGTAATAATTGACCAGGAGTGGAATTCTCCCCTGCCATGTGGAAGATCGGGGTTCAATTCCTGGTCTATGTATCCCATGTAATTCATGAAGGTTTGGGTGTTGCTACAGTGCAGATCAGGTTTCAGCAGACCTTCCAGCCAGACAGACTAGGAAGAAGTGTATTGCTACAGATAAGAGACCGAAACACAGGGAATCCAGACTAGATAAACCCCTCAGGACCAACGATGAGAATAGAGATTTCAGGAGGATTAGCGAAAGATGAGGGGAGAAATGGGGAATCCATCACAAGGATCAATATATAACCCCTTCCATGGGGCACAAACAACAGACAAGTGGGTGAAGGGTGACAGAGGACGATGTAAAATATGAAATCTATAATTTATCAAGGCTTCATGAGGAAGGGAAGAAAAGGGGGAGGGAGGGGGAAATGATGCAGATATCAAGGGTTCAAGTAGAAAGAAAAATGCTTTGAAAATGATGATGGCAACATATGTGCAAATGTGCTTGACACAATGGATGAACGTATGAATTGTGATAAGAGATGTAAGAGCTCCCAATACAAGTATTTCATGAATAAAATAAAATGATCAGCCAATGAAAGAGACCCTAAGAATGACAATGGTTCAGTCCTATTGTGCAAGGGACTGCTCTGACGTCGGGGGTCAAGTGGAGAGCAGCCCCAAACAACAGAATCTGTCAGACATGCTTCTAAATACATTCTGTTCTCAAGGATAGCTCAGTGAGGCTAAGTAATACCTATGCTCCCATTTTATAGATGGAAAAACTGAGGTATGTAGACATTCAATCATTTGCTCAAGTGAGGAATATCCAGAGTCAGAAACAGAAAGGGGGTTGTCTAATCCATGTCCTTCTGCTGCCCCTCACCAGGCAGTGTGGGCGCTGAAGCTCTGCTAGCCCCTCCTTCCTGAGTCCTCTTCCAAGGTTTAATCTTTGCTGGCAGCCCCTATCGACTAGCACATTCTTGGATACCTCTCCTGCCTCCCAGTTGATGTGCATTTAGGGAATTAAAAATAACTGCTCTCATAGCTTACCTCAAAATGAAAGTAATTATTAGATCAATGACTCTCCTTTTTTATATAAAAAAAAATGTTTTGTTTTCCAAATTCCAGTAGAAATGCCTTTTGGATTATCAGCCACTTGGCAAATCCACATTACATCCACGCGCCATTACCGTCGATAATTGAGTACTGCCACACGTGTTCATCAATCATTCCTGCCTGCCTCCTTTTTCCCTGGCATGGTACTAGATGGTGTCTAGCTCCATCTTTGCATCTGGGGGGCACAGTGCAGTCTTACCACCCTTCCTAGTCCTGACCAGAATTGCAATGGCAGCTGCTATCCATTTGGGTACCATTAAAAAGGGGGGGCTCCCTTGCAAGGTGTTTCCTGAATTTCTGGCAGCACTTTTTGGGGATAGCAACATTTCCTGGTCGCTAAAAAACACCCTTCCTACCCCATTCTTGGAGCTCAGGAAGAGGAGAAACAAAAGAGTGACCATAAAATTAAAATGCAATGAATGACGCTTCCTCATTCACTAGAAGATGGAAGCTTTCCTCTTTGTTTGGAGATGGTAGGAAAAAGGTTGCTGTGAGGAGTACACATGCTCATCTGTTCACTCCAACTTTGCAGATTACAAAATATTGATTAAGCTTTTGGTAAGGTGCTTTCCTTGCGTCTTGTATAGGGTCTGAAATGTCGAATGATCACTCCCAGAATATCTTCCTCTGCACACATTTAAGAGGGACTGCTTGGCTGGTTAGGTAGAACAAGGAGATAGTCAACATCCAGTCTTGTCAGGATAGGGTATGACATCCTGTATTGCACCTTTTCATAAACACAGGATGCACCCCGTTGCTAGTGAAACCATTTCACCAAGGTTTGGCATCAGTTTCAAGGGAAGCTCGATAGAGTTTGATAGGAGGAAACATTCGCGATTCCTTTTTCTAGAGAAAAACACCACAAAGAGCATGCAGCATTGTAAAGTGCAATTAAAACAGAAACACACTTGGAGCAGTGCAGTGAATTCTGATGCAAGGCAACTCCAGATGCTACAGAGACCAACTCCAAGCTGTGGTTCACACACGCACGCGCACACACACACACACACACACACACATACACTGTCGTTGAGCTGGTCCTGCTCGGAGTGACCCTTCACGGCAGGGTAGGACTGTCCCTGTGACTTTTTCGGAGGCTCTAAGTCTTCATGGCAGGAGAAAGCCTTGCTGGTGGTATTGAACTGCTGACCTTGAGGTAAGCATCCAAACACATAACCAGGGTTCCAGTATCGGAAAGGGCATCACTTCCCAGTTGTGAGGAGTTGTTGGGACATAGAAATAAGTGTGTCAACGGAGGGAGAGAGCTGATGGAGAAGATGTCAGAGCAGGGAATCTTCCAGGCCCGGAACGCCAAGCACTGACAGCTTCTGCTCCCGGAAGGCAGAAATCAACAAGGAAGGGCTTCCCCCTGCAGTCATCCGGGCAACAAACCTCCTAGCTTCCTCAACATGAAAAACAAGTAAATGTCTGTTGGTAAAAGCCAATAGACTCTGCTACAGCAGCACTAAGAAACAAAGAGGCCATCTCATAAGACGAAATAGGACAGGGGTTAAAAGAGATGCTCAGGTTGGCTGGATTTGGCCTCATTGGGTGTGTTAGTCTAGGTAAACTAGAGAAACAAATCCACAGAAACTGGAATACATATGAAAGAGTTTTATATAAAGGGTAAGTACACACTAAGAAAGCACTCTAGGGGCTGAGCCCTGGTAGCGTAAGTGGTTGAGTGCGGGACTGCGGCCTGCGGGCTTGGCGGTTCAAATCCAGCGGCGGCTTTCAGGAGCAGCACTGGGTAGTGCCCACGATCACCAGAGGCAGTGATGCCCCCCCAAAAAACAAAACAAAACGAAAAAAGCACTCCAACCCAGTGCTGTCCAAGTCCATAAATCCAACATGAGCCCATATGCCCCACACCGATCTACAAGGTTCTCCAACTCACAAAACACACACAATGATGCCAACTACAGGAGAAAAGCTGAATCAGTGAGCATCTCAGTGCTGGCAGATGCTGGCAGGGGTCTCTACATGGCTGTTCCAGCAACCAGGGCTGCATAGGGGTAGGTCCATGTGGCTTCGCCTCAATGATGTCTCACAGGGAAGTGAGCCTTGCCAGCCAAAGCAGGGAACTGCATCCGGATCTGACCATCAGAGAGCAAGAGACCTGAGAACTGGAAAGGTGAGGTTCACTGTGTCATTTATCTCTCCACTCTTCAATTAACCCCCATGTGTTTATCGGCCAGGTGGGCACATTAAACTTTAGCTCTCTCACGGGCGGGAACCCCATTTTGACAGCGCGGACATCAGATGGGGCTGAGAAGATGTAGATTGTTGCTTGTTCCCACGGAGCTAGTTCTGACCCAGCAACCCTCACTGGGCCAGAGTGGGGCAGCTCCACAGGGCTTTCTTGGCTGCCATCTGAAGAGAAGCAGATCGTGAAAGCGTTTCCTCTCTGACACTGCTCGCTAGGCAGATTCAGCCTTTAAGATGGTGTGTTGCAAATCCTTTGCACTACCCAGGAGCCTTGAAAGAAGACTGCTGTTAAGTGTCATCAAGCCAGTTCCAGCCTAGATGCAAATGAATGAAACACTGATCAGTTCCATGCCATCCTCAAGACCAGTGCTATGCCAAGGCCCAGGGTGGCCGCCACTGTGTCCGTCCATCTTGTGGAAGGCCTCCTTCTTTATTACTGTCCCTCCCCTTTGTCCATCTCCAGGGACTGGTCTCACCTGACAACATGCGCGAAGTCTGTAAGACAGACGTGAGGTCTGGCCATTTCTGTTTCTAAAGAGCATTCTGTTTATATGTCTTCCAAGACACATTTGTCTGTCCTTTTAGCAGTCCATGGTACTTTGAACATTCTTCTCGACACAAGTCAAATACATCCATGCTTCAGTACTGCTTACTCAATGTTCCAGTTCCACAGGCATATGAGGCAATGGGAAATACCAGAGCTTGGGTCAAGTGCTCCTTTGTCTTCTAAGTAACATCCCTGCTAGTCAGTATTCTAAAGAGATCTTGTGCAATGCATTGACCTCACCTATCATGTCTTTTGATCTCTTAATGGCTGCTTCCATGTCTATTCATTATGGATCCAAACAAGACAAAATCCATGACCGCTCCAACCTTTTCTCAGTTTATCATGATATCCCCTACTGGTCCAGTCGTGAGGATTTTGGTGTTCTAGACATTAAGTCCTAATTCACACTGCACGGTGCACTCCTTGATCTTTATCAGCTAATGTTTCAAGTACTCCTCACTTTCAATAAGCAAGGTTGGGTCATCTGTGTATCACAAATTGTTAATAATCCCTCGCCAATCCTGACAGCACATTCTTCTTCATATAATCCAGTTTTTCTGATGATTTACTCAGCATACAGATTGAAAAATTATGGTGAGAAGATATAATCCGGACGCATTCCTTTCTGATTTTAAACCATGCAGTTTTCCTTGGTTCTGTTTGTACAACTGTCTCTTGATCCATGTAAAAGTTTCACAGGAGCACAATAACGGGTTCTGGAATTCCCATTCTTCTCTAGGTTATCCATAGTATCTTATGGTCCCACACAGTGGAATGCTTTGGGTGATCAACAAAGCACAAGTAAACATCATTCTGGTAGTCTCTACTTTTAGCCAAGATCCATCTGACATCAACAATGATATCTTTTGTTCCACATCCTCTTCTGAATCTGGCTTGAGCCTCCAGCAGCTCCCTGTCAGTGTATTGCTGCAACTGTTGTTGGATGATCTTCTGCAATATTTTACTTGCATACTGTATCAATGAGTTTATTCTATAGTTTGAGCATTCTGTGGTGTCACATTCCTTTGGAGTGGGCACAAATATGGACCTATCTCTTAGTCCCTTGGCCAAAATAACCACCTTCCAAATTTCCTGGTGTCAGTGAACAAGTTCTTCCAGTCCTTCATCAGCTTGTGTCAACTGGCATTCCATCAATTCCAGGACCCTTGTTTTGGGCTAATGCATTCACTGCCACTTGAAATTCTTCTGTCAGCCCTGTTGGTTCTTGCTCGTATTCTACCTCCAGAAATAGTGTGCTGGCAACTAGTTCTTTTTGGTATATGCTGATGTTGGATGCCATGAAATAATTTTCCATCCAGGAGAGCTTCTCTGATGAGGAAAACCCCATAGAGTCCTTCTATGCTGTCATCATCACAGAAGCGGACAGCCAAGTCCTTTCTTCCCCAGAGCAGCTGGGTGGTTCTGTGCGTCAGTCTTCAGGGTAGCCATGGGATGCTGTGCCACCACACTCCTTGTAAGTGGGACCGTGGTCATAAGCAGGTTCCTTGCGGTCAAGCTGATTCTGACGCATAGCAATTCTGTCCTATGGGTAAACAGCCTCCAGGGGTTTCCAAGGCTAAAGATCTTTATAGAAACAGACTGCCACACTTTGCTCCCTGGGAAAGCCAGAGGAGTTTAAACCATTGATCTTTCACTTAGCATCAGAGAGCCTTAACGAGTGCACCACCTGACAGACCAGGGGCTGCAGTAGTGGCTACTGTTTTGAGATGGACTGTTGCATGTTGGGGTGAGGGGGGCCCTCCTAGTCAGAGGAGTGGATGGAAATAAAGGAAGGAGGGGCCTGGGGAAAGAGAAAAGACAGGCCGTGGACAGGGTGCGTTGATTTCCTTAAGGTCAGTGTGGAAGAAAAGTGTGCACCATCTAGACTCTTCTGCTCAGAAGCTTTCAGACTGACAGGCAAAAATTAGCGAAATCAAAATTCTCGCTGAGGATTTGATCTGGATCAGACCCTCTTGGATTTTCAAGGTCATCACCATATATGGACACCAGTACGACAGCGAGTAACTTTACCACGGGGCCACCAGGGTACCTTTCAGCTACACAGGCATGATCCATAGGAGGGGAAAAGGTCATACCCTGGTTAAAATTCTCCAATGAAAACAGATAGCCCTCAGGCAGAGAGACGTGGCAGTCTGCTCCAGTAAAAATTCACCGGCCGGGAAACCCTGTGGGGCTGTTCTGTGCGGTCTTACAAGGTTGCTATAAGTCAGAATCACCTGGATGAAGATGGGTTCATTTTTCTTGGAGCTAGCAGGAAGGGACACCCAAGGGAGACACGTGTGAAAACCCTGGTGCCCTAACAGAGTCTCCATGCAGGCGGGCGGGATGGGGAGGCACTGGAATTAGCATGAAGCCCACATTTAAAGTCCACCAGACCCAATCACCCTTGAGGGGTGGCATGTATAGGGGCCATGTGTGAGCTCAGAGAGCTGCAATGTTGGAGCCCAAATTGGGCACCGCTGTGATCTGTTGAGACTCTGGTCCATCGAGGGCATTGTCCAGCTGACAAATTCCACCTTCCCAGGTGAGGCTGAGATTTCATTGGAGAGATGGTGTGATAGGGTAGACATAACAGCACAAGCGGCCCTGCTGGACTCTCTCATTCTCTCTCCTGCAGTATTTGATGGTGGACGGGCCCTGTACACGCAGCAAACCCCTGAGCTACATATTGTGGGGAGGGAGGGGGTCTCAAGAGTAAGCTATTGGCTGTGTATATAAATTGGGCATATGGAGGTGGAAATGATTAATTAGAAAAATGAAAGAGGTGGACAGGTATTCATTCCCCAAGCTGGGGAAGCAAATCATACCAGTGGCATCCATGTTTTCATAGACCTACATAGACATAACTATGCATGCAGACAGAGTACTGTCACACATATACCCTGACCAACGGGGGCAGACATTATTACTGTCCCTACTTTAAATTCACAGCAATAGAGGCACAGTGGATGCAGGAACCTACCCATGACCGCAGAGCTCAGATGCAGTGAAGCTCCTCTATGGGCTTCACCTTCACCAGCCTGGCAGGGGTCCTTTATAAGTGGTGCCCAGAGAATCACATCAGCCTACCTGGGGCCTTGTTAGAAATACCAACCCTGAAACCCCACCCTACACTCCTGAACTGGAAATCTGGTGGTGGGCCCAGCAATAGGTAATTCTGACAGCTACATCCGAGAACCCCTGTTCTCGCTTAGTGGATTGTGCAGCAATAGTTCGTCAGAAGTCCGTGGTGGCACAAATGATTAAGCATTTGACTAGCCTGGTCACATAAACAATGTGATTCAGGCATTAGTAAGATTCTTCCATTTTTTTCATCTTTGGTATGAGTGATTGTTGTGTAAATCTAAATGATAGTCATATTAACCATCTTCCCTGAAGGTGTATAGCTATCATCTATCCCTGTACTTCAGATTAGATATTGAAATGTTCTTTCTGATCATGAGTGTGACGTTAGTCGTCTTCAGTTCGTTATTCCCAGCATTGGAGAACATTTGCTTGTCATATTCAAATGGTCAATATCTTCTTATTTCTGCTCACAGTTACCCAGGATCAATCTTTTTGCATTCCATTTCATTCTCCATGACTGTCTTAGCTGTCAAGAGCTGCAATAACAGAAATACCACAGTAGATTACTCTCACACAGAATAATGTATTGTCTCATAGTTTAGGAGGCTAGAAGTTTGAATTCAAGGCACTTGTCTCAGGGGGAAGACTTCCTCAGTGGCTTGCCCCGGTGGAATGGCCTGTGTCAACTTTCAACGTCTGTGTATTGGCATTGCTTGGATAATAGTTTGTCATAATATTTCCTTGGGTCTAGGGGGTTCTCAGCACAGGAACTCCTTGTCTAAAGAAGTAGGTGGTCCCTCTTTCTCTTTGCTCAACTTTACATTCTCTCTCTTTACTTCTTATAAGTTAGAAGATGATACAGGCCAGCCCCCCCCGACATTCTCTCCTTAGATTGAACCAAGGTTGTGATCTGAATAAGGGTGCTGCAGTCTACCTTAACCCCATTACAACTGGTTGACTGACCATGTCAGTCGATATCATGGTGAGGGAGGTGATGCTGATGGTGGAGATCACATAATTACCTAACTGCTACGCACATCATTATAGAATCTCAAAACCACTGAAATGCAAAGCTCAAGATTACAAAAATATCGGAAGGGGGATACAATTAAATCCATGACTTTTAATTCCCCTAGATTCATACTTTGTATCTTATGTTTGCTTTATTCAAGGACATTTGCAACTGTTTCTTCTCGTTTTGAATTTTGCCACATGTGCGGGTTAAGGTCTTGAAAGGTTTACTGCATTCACATCTTTGAAGTGGACTTGGTTTTGAGGAAGCAGCTCTTCTTCAGTTCTATTTTGAGTGCCTCTTAACCTACAGGGTTCATCTTCCTCTACTGTATTAAACAATGTTCCACTGCTAATTGGAAGCAATGTGGCCAACTCATGTCAAAGGTTGGTCTCCCGGTCCTCTTTTTGAGTCGGGTTTAGTGTGTGAGCTCTGTTGAATCCTCACCAGCACAGGTGTCCCTGCTGGTGCTCAAAATACCAGCAGTGCAGCTTCCAACATCACAGTCGCATGCAAGCTACTACACTATGACAAATTGACAGACAATTTTTATACAGTGGAACCCCAGTACTTGACTGCATCAGTACTTGGCATAACTGGATTTCAATGCCAAATGTGGGTAAAATTTTGCATCAGAGCTCGAACAAAATATCAAAATCTGACCCAACGCACCTGATTTAAAACAATAATTTTATTGGGGGCTTTTACAGCTATTATAATATTCAGTACATCATCAGTATCAAGCACATTTGCACACATGTTGCCACATACATTTCCAAACATTTTCCACTTGAGCCCTTGGTATAAGCTCCCCTTACAAAAAAAGTTCCTCTTCCCCTCCTTTTTTTTTTCAAATGAATCATTTTATTGGGTACTCGTATACCTCCCTTCACGATCCATACATACATCAATTGTATGCAGATCTCATTTGCACACTTGTTACCTTCATCACTCTTAAAACATCCTCCCTCCACTTAGGCCTCCAGTTTCATCTCCCCATATTTCCCTTCCTCCCTTTCCCCCAATGAATCTTTAATAAATTACAAGTTGCTATTCCTATCACACACTGTCCAATGTGTCCCTTCACTTGTTTCCCTGTTGGTCATGCCCCAGAGAGGAGGTTATATGTAGATCCCTGGAGCAGTTCCTGTTTCTGCATTAGTTGGTGTTGGTAGTACACATTGTTTCAACCTTTTGTGGCTGTGTTCCAAACGTTTTGCTGAGATGCTTCCACCCCTACTGGATCCACAAGAGCTTCCACCCTTTGGCCTGAGATTTTCCTCCAGTTGGCATCACTGCATATGTTGCTTGAGTCAGAAGAGCTGTATAGGACATATGGGATAATATCAGACTTATGAACTTGAGCTGGACTGAGCTAGGGTATTTTCTTAATGGACAATAAGAAAATTGACATAAAACTCTCATACACATACAAATGTCTATGAATTTGTTTCTCTAGTCAACCCAGACTAACATAACTATATTATTTATTGCTTAAATATGTATAAAGAGAGAATAAACATAAATGCATACTCTATATGGCATAAATGTAAATAAGTATAAAATATCAATGTACTTATATTGCATAATATACATGTGTGTAGGTACCTATATTATACTATACACACATATATAGTATAAGCATTTTTCTAACAAAACCCATCTCGACTAGAAATGAACCATTAATCCAGAGTTTATCCTTGATTAAAATAATTTATTCAAGGACGCTTGTTCTTTGGGTGGCTGCATGACAATCGAAATACTAGATAATATTTATCTACTGTGACAATTATGTTAAATTAATTCACAATGTTCACTCAATAACATTGTTTGCATGCACTCCTATGGTTTGGTAAGTGCTACTTAATTTATTTTACACATATCCAAATCCAGGAACTTGATCAAATGATGCAGACCTCTCTAGAAATGCTGATGGGGTCTGGTCTGTATATCTCAGAGGGGAGGAGGGATGAACACAGTGGGTGATACCACACACCATATGTTCAGCACTACCCATCGCCCTGTAGACACAATGGGCAGAGGTGAGAGGATTTATGCCAACATCTTGTCTTTATTGTTGGGGATGTGATGAATTTTAATTTCATAATTAATCATTTCCCAAAGATTGCATTTCCTTGCATGCTCTTATACCAACACATATTCATGGACACGCCAGAATTTGTTCACATATTGCAGGTAAGCTCGTAAAACAGTGGAAATATTTTTGATGCCTGACAAAGTGTCTAACAAAGATGTCTTTTTCTTCTGGGTCAGCTGGTCAAATGATCCAGTCAATTAGACACAGAATTTTAAGACACAACACTCCCAACAAATTTTAAGAAAAGTCAAGCCAGTGAGATTTATTGGGGGCTTTCCCAGGACCAGGGAATTTTCTAAGAAGTGACTTTTTTTGTTTTAGTTAAGTAGTGCTTCTGTAAAAGAGGGACTATCGATGGATGTCTCTTAAATTGTGAGAAAATGAATTTGTTAAAGTCACCCACTTATGACATTCAAAAACAGAAAATGTTAGCTGGTGCTAAATGCCATCCGTGTCAATAATGGTGATCAAAAGTCTTGAAATGGGTTGCTTCATTTTAATCAATGAATGGATGAATGAAGTCAAGGGAAAAAATACTGAATTTTCCCAGCATCAGCTAACTAATGTTAGCCCAGACTATGCCATGATGCAATTTGTGTATGTGCTTCACTTATAATTTCACGAGATAAGTACTATGCTACTATTTCCCTGTCCAGCTTTTCATTCAAGTGGTGATTCCTAACACCTGTGAACAAACGTGCTTAGCCCTGCTAATGCTGATAAAAAACTCCAAATCTGTCTCCTTCACTGTTGATGAACGAGTGGAAGCGGTTTACCACACACACACACTCTTTCATGGAAAATCCGCAGGTCTCTTTACAACATATCTGAGACCACAGAAAGATGCTATCAATTCTGGCACTTCAGGACAACGCTCAAAATCTATCTTCTCCTTGATAACACTATTGCAGATTTCGATATACTGATATTTTGAGGGGTTAAGGCCCATAGCTTAATAATAATGCAGTTTATTAAACAGTCACATTAAATCACTTTCCACATAAGCTGGAAACTCATCAACCATCTTAAACTCTTAACCCTCAGTTGTTTTAAAGATTTACAATGCCAGCAGAAAATTACACTCATTCAGTATCTTGCCACGATGTTTTCATAAGATGGATAAATTTAGCTATCATAGGTCAAAGTACCACCTATGAAATAAATAGACCTTAAGCAGTGTTTCCCAATGTGGGTGATCTGGGCAGTGTGTGTGTGGGGGGGGGAGAGAGGAGTGCTGCAAAAGCAGATCCCTGCATTTTATCATGAATAATGGTCTATATAGTGCAAACGGTGTACTGAGTAATGCTCCCTCTGCACCTCCACCCCCCCTCCCCAATCAAAAAGCAAAATAATTTCGGAAACCTATGTTTAAAGACAAATGTTTAGTTAAGTTTCATATTCGTTGGTCGCTTTGAGCCAGTTAAAGGGGAGAAAAGATGAGCAATTTCTTTTTCATATCATCAAATTCTACTTTGTGATCTGTTTCAAAATTAGCCTTTTTTTTCCCTTTTTTTTAACCAAGTATGGCATGTAAAGAAAACATTGTGCTAAGGAGTATTGCAACAAGACAGAAAGAGACAATGGTCTTCCTGCAGCAAGCATTTTCCATGTGGATATAAGCTTTAGAGAGAAAATCAACAAGACTGGTGGATAGTTCTTGAGAAGATTAATAAAATTGAAAAACTCCTGGTCAAATTGACAGAGAGAGATAGAGATAGATAGATAGATAGATAGATAGATAGATAGATAGAGAATGCAAGTTACCAAGATAAGAAAGAAAATGGTTGAAAGAACAGAGATTAAAAACAATCATAAAAAAAATATACTGATGAGCAAGTCAAGGTACAGTGTAGTAACAATTAAATATGTAACTTTCCTCTAGTTCTCAAATGCTCCCTCCCACCAACTACCATGATACCAATTCTACCTTACAAATCCAGCTAGACAAGGGGATGTACAATGGAGAAGGAAACCTGGGGAATTCAAGATAGATGATACCTTCAAGACCAGTAGTGGGAGTGGTGATACCAGGAGGGTGGAGGAAGGGTGAGGAGAAAGGGAGAACTAATTGCAGGGATCTACATATAGCCTCCTTCCTGGGGTATGGACAACAGGGCAGTGAGTGAAGGGACATATCGAACAGTGTACAATATGAAAAAGTAATAACAATTTGTAAGTTATTAAGGGTTAATGGAGGAGGAGAGGAAATATGGAAAGCTGGTACTGGGGGCCTGAGTGGAGGGAGGATGTTTTGAGGGTGATGATGGCAACAGGTGTGCAGATGTGGTCTACATTCAATTGATGTACATATTGATCATTATGGGAGCTGTATGAGCTGCCAATAAAATGATTTATTAAAAAAAAAAAGAGGGGGAAAGAGAAACTTATACCAAGGGCTCAAGTAGAAATGAAGATGACAACATGTATACAAATATGCTTGATAAAAATGATGTATGGAATGTTATAAGAGCTGTGAGAGCCCCCAATAAAATCATTGAAAAAAATCATTCCAAAAAAAGTATGCTCCAAAAATAATTTAAAATGGGAAGAAACAAATTTCTAGAAACACATCACCTTACTAAATCAAGGCTAAATTTTCAACAGACCCCTAGTGAAATAAGGAATGGATGTTGTCATAAAACAAAACAACAAACAAACAAAAAATTTAATTCCCCCCAAAAAGACTTGGTGTAGTCATTACATAATTTCATATCAACTTCAAAAGTCAGTGCAGAGATGAAATCTAGCTTGTCAAAAAGACCAGAGCCTGCTAACACCTCCTTGTGCGCTAAGCCTTCTCATGAGGATTCTGGAAACGTCCCCTCTTTCAACCTGGAGGTGGGTCACATTTTCAGTATGACATTCCTGCTGTTGAGACACTCAGAGAGCTGGAGGAGCCATGTGGAGATGTACACTATTGCTGAGATGCTTCCGCCATCATTGGGTCCTCAAGACTTTTCCCCCACAGCCTGTGAACTTCCAACAATCGATATCATTGCATGTATTGTATGAGTCTGAAGAGGAATTTATAGGTTAGTATTGGACATAGGTGCTATGTTTGTCTGGGTAGACTAGAGAAACAAATTCATAGACATGCATATGGATATAAAGAAAAGGTTTATATACAAGAGGAATGGGACATTGAAAAAGCGTCCCAGTCCAGTCCAGTTCAATGTCATAAGTCCGATATTAGCCCATATGCCTGATATAAGTATATAAGGTCTCCTTCCGACTCACGAAGTCACAGACCCAGCATTGGCAGGGGTTTCCCCATGGCTCCTTGCTTCCAGGATTCAGGGTCCATCAACAGCATCCAGTGTGGTCGAAGCAACTCAGCGCTGGCAGGGCTCTCCATGTGGCTTCTCCAGCTTCAGAAGTCTGGTTCCATCAGGGCAAGGTCATGTGCCTTCTCCTCCAGCTTCTCGGACACTGCCATCTTGTCTTGTCTGTAGTTCATTGTCTCAGAACCTGACTCTCAACAACTGGAGAGATGGCCTCTCTTCTCCACCAGGGAAATATCACAAGATTTCCCAGAAGTCTCAGGAGAAAGCCATGCCCACATGGAGGCCTCATTGGCAACTCAAGGGCTATCTCCAGACTAACAGGCTAGACTCCACCCCTACATCTCAATAATAAAATTGACAAACTGAATACATGACCACCAAAGGGGCTTATATTGGACTATCGGCTTGATTTGAGATATTCTCTCAATATACATTTGCTCTTTGATAGTAATCTCTCTCTTGCATACATCAGACTGTCTCTGAATTTGTTTCTGTAGTCAACTCTATCCAGATGGGTTCCCTGGAGAATTCAACCAAAAAGCTGACACAAATCTTACTCAAACTATTCCAGATTATAGAAAAGGAAAGAATACTCATCAATTTGTTTGATGAAGCCAGTATAACTGATGCCAAACCAAGTAAAGATATCACTAAAAAGGAAAATGATAGACCAATATTCCTCAAGAACATAGATGCAAAATTTTCAACAGCATATTAAAAATTAATAAATAAACAAGTAAACAAAGAAAATATGACTAAGTGAAATTCATACCAGGGATGCAAGGATGGTTCAACATTAGAAATATAGTTCACCTCATAAAACAAAGGAAAAGCACCAAATGATCATCTCTATCAAGGAAGAAAAGGCATTTTATAAAGTACAACATTCTTTCCTTATAAAAACTCTCAGCAAAATAGAAATATAGGGAAATTCTCAACTGAATCAAGGGCATGAAGAAAGAATGCCAACAGTATTCTCAGTGGAGAAATACTTAGGACATTTCCCTTGAGAATGGGAATGAGAAAAGAATGTAGCCTATCATCACTGTAATTCAATATGTTGGAAACCCTATCTGAAGTATTAAGTCAAAAAAGGGAATAGGCTGAACCCCGGTGGCGTAGTGGTTGTGTGCGGGACTGCGGCCCACGGGGTTGGAGGTTCCATTCCAGCTCCCAGGAGCAAAGGCTGGGCATCCTACTCCCACAGCCAGAGGGCAGTGATGCCTAAAAAAAAAAAAAGGGGGGGAATAAACAGGTATATAAATGAGAAAGGAAGAAATAAGACCTCTCCTTATTTACAGATGATGTGATAGCATACACAGATAATCCTAGAGGTTTAACAAGTAAGCTACTAATAGAAGGAACTAACAGAAGGATTCAACAAAATGATAGAACACATGATTAACACATGAAAATCAATTTGGTTTCTCGAAATCAGTGGTTCTCAACCTGTGGGTCATGACTCCTTTGAGGGTCCAATGACCCTTTCACAGGAGTTGCCTGATCCATAATTGTAGCAAAATTACAGATATGTTGTAGCAATGAAAATAATTTTATGGTTGTGAGGGGTTACCACACATGAGGAACTATATTAAAGAGTGGCAGCATTGGGAAGGTTGAGATCCACTGTTCTAAGTGAACACAGAAAATGCAAAACGGACAAGAAGACATCAACTCCATTTATTCCCCACTGCCCCCTTCTCCAGGATAAGATATATAGAAGGAAACTTTACCACACATGCAAAATACACAAGGAAAACAATAAAACAGCTACACAGAACTGAAAGAGATCTACATAAATATGAAACCAATGCCTGCTCATGGATTGGAAGACTTAATATTATGAAAATGTTAGCACTACAAGAAGTGACTGATATAATGCAGTCTTTATGTTAAGTTATGGTGAATAATAAGAATAAAAATAAGAATCTGCAGGTGCAAGATTAGGGCTGTACAGTGAATGGGGTAAGGTTACCCAAAGAAATTCTTGCAGTAAAGTCCTTGCTACCATTGAAGAATGAGCATTGCCATGATGGAAAAACTCCCCAGCACAACTTTCTTGGCCTTTTTTGCACCAAGGTGTTTTTCAAGTTTTCTAAATCTTCTCCCTAATATACTTCTGTAGTTGTACTGTGTCCTTGGAGACAATCAAAGCTACACTTTGGGAATAAAAATTTTCAAATAAGCAGTTGCTATAAACTTCTGAAGTTGACATTTCTGCCTTGAATTGATCTGATCCAGCATATATCCTTAGCAGTCATTGTTTTGGTTGGACCTGTTTATGAAAGCACTATAGCTAGGAAAGGTATTCTGGAGCACTCAGTGACAGAAGACATATGTTTAAATATATTTTATTATAAATAAACCCATGCATGTGTGAATTGGGTCTCTAGCAATTACCCACCTTTGTATACACGAAGATATATGGAAGTAAATGGACATTCATACATTGGTGTACCTGTATGTATATGTATATACTCATTTGTGTATATATATATACACATGTGTATCCATATATACTTGTGTAACAAAACACATAAAGGATGCAGCTATGGAGGCTTCCCAGATGTTTCAGTCCAGGTAAACTAGAGAAACAAATTTCATAGACACGCATATGGATATAAGTGTAAGATTTATATACAAGAGGAATGGGACATTAAGAAAGCATCCCAACCCAGTCCAGTTGAAAGTCATAAGTCCGATATTAGCCCATATGTCCAAAACCAGTCTATAATGTCTCCTTCCAACTTACGAAGTCACAAGCCAGTGGGTGCAGAGTCCCAGTGCTGGCAGGGGTCCCCTCATGACTCCTCATTTCCAGAGCTCAGGGTCCCTCAACAGCATCCAGTGGTGGTCGAAGCAACTTAGCACTGTCAGGGTTCTCCATGTGCTGTCTCCAGCTTCAGAGGTCTGGTTCCATCAGGGCAGGGCCGTGTGGCTTCTCCTCTGGCTCCTCCAGCTTCTCCAACATTGCCATTTTTTCTTGTCCAGAATTCATCGTCTCTGAGACTAACTCCCAACAACTGGGGAGATCGCTTCTCATCTCCATGAGGGAAATATCACGAAATTTCCCAGGAGTCTCAGGAGAAAGTCATGCCCACACAGAGGCCTCATTGGCTACTCAATGGCTGTCTCCAGGTTAACAGGCTAGACTCCACCCCTACATGTCAATCATGAAATTAACATAAGCACATGACCGCCACACCAGATATACTCAACAACTTGAGTGATTGGTTTAGTGGATTAATAGGCTTTGGACCCTGGTCTTGGGAGGCAATTAAGTCAAACCAGTCACAAAGATAATGCAATACATCCTAGTTTGTTGAGTAGCTTCTGGGGACTTGGAGGCATGGAAATAACCATTGAAGATATTACTGTTGTTCTCTACTCATATGGAGCAAAAGGTAATAAATCAAAAGCTCAGAGATGAACACTAGTTCACAAGATGACTTGCCTTTCAGAACCATAACCTCATCCATCAGAGAAATGAAATGGTGTCCAGTAACAACTCCTGACAATGCTGTCCAGGGACACAACAGGAGTACCCAGATAGACGAGGGTCAAAAAATAGTGCAAAACTTAGATTCTATAAAAGGTCGGAGTTATGGGATCGATTGAGCCTGGAAGAACCCTTAAGACTATCACATCACACTAAGAGATCCTTTGAATGGTGAAGTGGAATTATTTCTGCCGGTCACTGTTAAGCCAAAGAATAGATTGGCTTATAAAATAAGCAATAGTGCCTGTGACTAATAATCTACTATAAACTCCATGAGAACAAGCAGTCAACAGTTACCCAAAAGGAAAAATGAGAAGTCAAGAACCAGACAGGAAGCTAGATGAATGGAAACAGATTAAACAGCATGGAAATAAAGTGAATACTGACACATATGAATGAAAACCCATGGCCTGAAACGATACATACCAAGATGGTTAAAAAAGGGGAACCTAGTCTGCAGTGCATGCTTTCACTTAAAGCCCAATGGACAAATGCTAATACTCTGACTGATGGGGGGGTTGATGAGACATGGGGAGCCTATCATACCAACAATACCAGTGGATGTCTCGTGGACGCCAACTCATGGCCATCCTGTGTGTGTCAGAGCAGAAGGCACTCTGTAGGCTTTTCGAAAGATCATTTCACAAGAAGCACATCCTCAGTCACCTCTGCAAAATAGAACAAAGCTCACTGCTATGAAGTTCACGCCGACTCAGAGGGACCCTAAAGGACAGGATAGAACTGCCCCTGTGACTTTCCAAGACTGTAACTCTTTTTTTTTTGGGGGGGGGGGAGCATCACTGACATCTGGTGGTCGTGGGAGCTATCCAGCACTGCTCCTGAGAGCTGTCGTTGGATTTGAACCGCCAAACCCTTATGCCATCGGTGCTCAGCCCCCAGACTGTAACTCTTGACGGAAGTAGAAAGTCCCATCTTTCTCCCACAGAACAGGTGGTGGTTTCACACAGGTGGGAGCACAGTTTATAACCACGACTGTCCTGGGGCTGCAGAACTGCCAAAGTGAATGGAAATACGGCTCATCTCTAGCACAAGAGCTCAGGAGCTGCAAGAGACAGTTAAAAAGGATCTGCCCTGAAAACACAAACAACAAGGCGGGAGAAGCCCCTATCCACGAATATGGAATGACTGTTTGGCAGAAATTCCATGTGAACCTACCTGACTCTCGCTCAGACCACTCTCATTACACTCATTCACCATCAATAACTATCAAGCCATGCCCCGCTCTTACCCTGTGCACAACTGCTCGGTCCTGTGCTCTGTCCAAGATTGAATAACCACAGGGATTTAACCAGCTAATGAAAAAAATAGAATGTCAAGAACTTCTTTCCAGTCTGTCTAGTGTACAAGCTCTGCTGCTACTTAGTAAGCATCTCAGCAATGAAAAAGCCTTCCCTAGGAGATGGATAGTGGCTGGATACCAGGTGTATTGCCTGGGAATAGAATCTGAATAGAAAGGGCCAATTCTAACATTGAACCACCAAAAGCTTTTTTTCCCATTTCCTCTAGCCTTTTGATTTTCCCTCCAGCACAGACTTCCAACCTTTGGGCCTTTGCATGTCCTGCTTATCCTTCTTAGCGTATTCCTCCAAGATTATCTGTATGGCTCATTTTCTTACCTATCCTGGGTCTATACTCTAATGTCTCCTTGTTAAAGAGGTTCCCCATTACTCAATGGAATCTTTCAGTTTCCGTACTCCCCTCTTGCTTGGTTGTTTTAGCCCCAAAATAGCACGTTCTCACCATCTGCAGTACCTCGTGTGAATGTTGTGCATTTGGCAACTACTAACAGAGAGGCTGGCAGTTTGAACTCCCCGGCAGAGCCAGGAAAGAGATCTGATGATCTGCTTCTGTCATGCTGACCACCAGCAATCCCTGTGGGGGACAATCTCCCTTGGTAACACACAGGGCAATCGTGAGTTGGATTTGACTCAAGGACAACGGGTTTGACAGTTTGGGGTTTACTTCTGAAATGCAGTTGAATTGTTTGGCTCTCACTTTGGCTTTAAAAGAGATTTGCCAAGTAGGACCAGAAGAGTTTAGTCAAGGGTGAATTATTTCCCACAACGGATACAAATCCTTTTGAAGGCTCCCTCTACCCCGTGCCCCAGGAATATGCTGTGTTCACCCTGGTTGGGGATTGTAGCACTATTTCAAACCCGCGTGCGCACTGGGTACAGTTTCCTGGAGTCCTTTCACAGGGTCCATCTCTAGTTGATGGTTCTCACACACATGGATCCCAGGTGACAGGGCGGAACTGCCCCATCACATTTCCTTGGCTTTAGTCTTTACAGAAGAAGATTGTCTGGCCTTGAGTTTGAATTCCCAACATTCGGCTTAGCAGCTCAGTGCTGACCCATCGTGCCCCAGGCCCATCGTGCTCTGTACTCTGATGGAGACTCAAGCAAGACCCTTGCATTTCGCTCTTGAGATTTCCATCTCTAGTTGTCTTGGTCTCCTCAGACTTTCAACGCCGCCCTCTCCACTCAGGGAGCCGCTCACCTTCTGACTTGCTTTTCTTTCAGGAATCGCTGCCCTTTGTTGCTGGAAACCTGGTGAACTGAAAATGGACATTTCATTTCTTCCTCACAGCGTGTTTGGTTCTTTCAGAGCACCGATCCCATCTTGGTTAAAGAGGGATTCTCTTTCCTTCTCTCAAAGAGCACTCCTGTGGCAGACAACTCGATTTCTCTCAGGGAGTCAGAATGCCAATTTGCTTGTTGTGTAATGCTGTGGCTTGAAAGAGCCAGTCTGAGGCATCGCTAGAGTATGTGGTGATGCTTCTGAAAGTAGGCGTTAAAAATAAAAAAGCAATAGTTTAACCCCCAAGGCCACGACTCTCCAGGAGGCATAACTTCTTCTCCACCCTATATTTCTTCATAGCTCACATTTCTACAGCAGCTATGAAGCAGAAGCCTCATCTAGGCCTTCATTTTCTCATCTAAAAGATGGGGGTAATTATGGTACCTCCTCTTCAGATGAGCAGTGACAGTTAAATGAAACGGTATCTGCCGTGCTGTTCGCTTCATGCCTGACATACGGCGAGTGCTCAGACAGGGTGGTGGCGGTGGCTGGTGCTTGTTGCCATTGATGTCAACTCCTAGAGACCCATGTGACAGAGTAGAACTGCCCCGTGTCTCTTTCCTGCAGAGCTGCTGGGTGGGGTTCAAGCTGCCACCCCTTCAGTCAGCAGCCGCACGCTGCACCCGGTGCTGCAGCGCTCCTTCCCAAGAAGATGAGAAAACCTGGAGAAGAAAAAAAAAGTGCCCCTTCGTCTTTACAGGAGGATTTTTAAGAGTTCCCTTTACCTCCCAGTCCTTTCACTATGGTTTGATTCACAAAGTGTGAATCCTCCTCCGTCCTTCACAATGACACCCACGGCATTCCCTCTTCCTCTCTGCAGAGTTGCAAATCCCCACTTCGTTCGGCTTCTCCTAAGAGTGAAGTTTGAGGATGAGGCCTCCCGGTTGGGAGGTGGAAATACACTGAGCGGCCATTCAATCCAATCCCTACACTTCCCAAGGAAGACACTGCCAGGGAGAGCTGTGACATCACCGCCCAAGGTCAAAGGCATGGTGGAATCTCCTACCAGGTGCTCTGTCCATGGGACAGTGTGGACACTGTCTAATTCTCTAGGCCTCTTTCAATCAGGTCTTGACATTCATCAATAGGAATTGCATTCAGTATTCAGAGGTGCTTGAACCAGCAATTTATTTAAGATTGTATATGATTTTTTTCTCCAGTTCATAGTGTCTGTGTTTGTGTGTGTGCACGTGTGTGTGTGTGTGTGTGCATGTTTGTGTATGTTGGGATATTTGTGGGGAACTAGGTAAAACTAACTCTACTCAGTGTGAACTAAACTAGTAGTTATCATAGAAGAAAATCATGGGCTGGCAGACGAAGAGATCACTAATTCCATCTTCTTCATTTTGTAGCTGAGCCAGAGTGACTTTAAGTGACACTTTAAAATACATGCAACTCGTCCTAGTCTTTGGGAGAAAGGTGATGCTGTCAGCATCTCATAAATACCGATGGTCCTGGAAACCTTCCAGAGGGCTGCTACGAAGACTTGGAAACCACTTGATGAGAGTGGGGTTGGCGGTTTTTGGCTTGGGTCTGTTTCAGAATATGGCAAAATTGATTTTGGTCCACACAATACCCCAGGCATTATACTCTCTGGTTAGTAGTTCCAGCGGTGGAGAGGTCGGTCCCTGGAGAAACGCATGCTGCTTGGTCAGGTAGAAGGACAGTAGAAAGAGGAGGGCCCTCAACAAGAACGATCGTCACAGTGGCTGGAGTGCCGGGTTCAAGCCTGGGCACAATTGTGAGGACTGTAGAGGCTCTGGGGGTGCTTCCTTCTGTTGTACAGATGGGGTCGCTACGAGTTCAAACCCACTGGAGAGCACTTAAAGACCTAGTTAGCACATGTGGGAATGACAGTATGTGGTCACCATATCACAGCGTCTTCGCTACTTGGAGACAGCAAAATCTCCATTTGATTTCTAGATGTGAACACCTTAGTCACCGACACTGCTTTGTCTTGTTCCTTTCTTTCCATTTACGTTAAGCATACATTACCAACAACATAAACGGTCTCTAAGCGTAAGCCTTCTGGTGCTGGTACCTTCAAAAATCACACGCATAAAAAATACTTAGGATTAGATCTTGCTTTGGGAAATCTTTGTAGATGAGTCCCAATTATATATACATACATATATAACTTTATAAATATCTTTACAACATCCAAATTATCCTGCAATCGAAGTATGAATATTATTACCTCACAAATGTATTTTATATGAATGTGAAATGAGATGCTGTTAAATCTTAGACAATCTGATTTTTAGAGCGATTATGTGTATTGAAATTCCATTAATAATAATAATTTTGCAGTGGATCGATTATTTTCTGAAAATGGATGCATCACTTTCTCCACTGCGCCTGTTCCTTGGGGGTAAATTTTCAGTACAGCACATAGGGATTTAGCTGTGTGAGTCCTATTAGTGTGAATAGGAGTTTTGCCGCTAAATCCATGAGCCGAGCATTTGCTCTTTAATGTTATTTTAATATTTAATGGTTATTGCAGGGCTGTCAAGCTGGGACTGTTTCAGTGAGAGAGATTTTCAGAACGTATGAGAGAGATTTTAAACATCTATTCTGAGCATATTGCAATATCCTTCATCATAGGGGGAAGCTTCTTTAGGGGGAAACAACCCTCAATGAATGTGAAAGAGATTCGATTTAATTTTGGCAAATTTGAGACTGTGATAATCGATTTCTTATTTCTATAGAATCATCGCTTTCATGAGGTAGCTTAGATATTAATTTGGCGACAGGAAGGATAAGGTCTCTTTTTCTGCTTTTGTACTTGAACCTTTGTTGTTTCGTTATCCATCTTCTAATTCTCTGGCGTTAAGTGGCACCCTTAGTTTCTTTTAGTCTTTTCTGGAGGGGGCATTATTGCCGTCTGGTGGTCGTGGGAGCTACCCAGCCTTGCTCCCATGGACTTGGTGGTTCAAATCCAGCAGCAGCTCTCTGGGACAGAGAGCACAGTCCTGCACTCAACCACCGGGGCTCAGTTCTCCTTTAGTCTCGAAGCAGAATTTACAGGGGTTCTTGTCCCTGCAGAAAGACATCATGCTTGGGCAAGTGGAGGGGCAGTGAAAGAGAAAGGCCCTCCAGGAGACTGAATGGACACAGTGGCTGTAACAGTGGGCTCAGGCTTAGGAAAAATGGTAAGGATGGTGAAGGACAGGGCAGTGCTTCCTCCTGCTGTACACAGGGTCATTAGGGGTCAGAATTGGGTCCATGATACCTAAAAAGGTTGTTTGTAAGTGTCCCTGGTTCCCAAAAGCCATGAAGTTCTCAGCCAGAAGCGGAAAGATTGCCCAGCAGCTCAGGACATGAACGCTTGCTGCATTCTTCACTGTGGGCCTCTCCCCTCTTGCCTGGTGGCCCTCAGAACTCAGTCCAGGGCCAAGTGTTCTTCAAGAGACTATCTGACCTGCAGTGTTTAAAACACACCTCACGTGATCTTGATCTACACTTAGGAACATATCAAACGACACATCTGAGTTAGCTTCAGAAGTCAATCAAGGTCGTCAAAGGAAAGGGTTGATTGGAAAGATCTAGATGAAACACAGCAATTTCCCTTACTCATCAGAGTCCCCAGCCAACAAATGTGCTTAGCTTCTAATCAAATAGTTCATGGTTTGAGTCTGCCCAGGGTTACCTTGAAGAAAGGTCTAGATCTCTTTTCAAAAAGCCCAGCATATAAAATCTGGTGGGGCAGAGTTATGCTCTGACACACGTGGCAGAACTGCTGTACACCAACATAACAGCAACTGACTTTGAAAAATTCTTTAGCTAGTCTTCCTTTTCTCCTGATATTTCCAAATGTTTCTCTTTTCACTGAAAGCAAGCAAGGTACCCAACACACCTGCCTACCATGCAGCTTTCCCTTCTAGCTAGGTCTTCTTGTACCTTCTTCCATTGACTACCCAACTTCCCAAGAGTCTGATATTTCACCTCCTTATGCCTCATCTTCTCCTGTGAGCATTCAGGCCTGGAGTCTCTCCCCTCATGGAGGAGAACTGGGTGTGGTGGCTTCCTCACTGATTATTACTGGCCAGGTTTCTTGGCCTCTTCTCAGTTCTAGTTCTTGTCCATGCTTCTATCCTGGACACTCCAGAGGGCCTCTTCCTCTCCACTTCTTCCTTCCCATCTTGCTTCTTTCTTACTTCAAACTGTATGGAAATAATCCAGGATGGTTGTGTTCCACTGGACCATAAATGATGGGCACTGAAATCAGACTGTCAAAGAGTTTTCATGCTTCATGAAGCAAGTGTTCTCTTGATTTCGCGCATCCCCCCAACCTATCCCAACCCATACAACTGTTTAAAAATATGATGACTTTTGTTTTCTTAGTCTTGAACCTTGCAAACTAAGATGTGAAGACCCCAGATCTAGTCTCATGGCCTGATAGTCCTCGCCCTCAAGACAAAGTGAATCTCCTGCCATTTGGAAGACTCCAGTCCTTCAGGGACTGTCTATGGAGTCCTCACAGCCCTCTTTCGGCCTCTCTGCCCTCTCTGGGTTACACAGCTCCTGACTCAAATGGACCACTCAGGGCCTTTCTCAGATTCCAGAGTCAGGATGATTTTTCTCGAAAGGTCAGCAGTTCGAAACCACCAGCCGCTCCACAAGAGAAAGGCAGGACTTTCTACTCCCATAAAGAGTTATAGTCTTAGAAACTCACAGGGGTAGTTCTACCCCTCCCTGCACAGACACTATAAGTCAGCATCAACTCAATGGCAGTGAGTTTGGTCCGGCTTGGTTCTGTGCTCGCAAAGCACTTGGTCCCCATCTCCTTGGCACCACAGCATAGGGTCAGGCACTTGTCTTTCTTGGACATTGGACTCCTCAGTGTCAAACTCTCCGCCTTCTTCATCCCAGTCCTGGGACTCGCTCAGTAACGGGCTAAAGTGACCACTCTAGAATAGGACACCCTTGTTCTCTGCAGCGAGCACCACGGAGAAGTTCTGGAGGTTTTGACTGCAAAGCTCAGTGTTTACTTTAAATGTCTGGCTTTTTATTGTTGGAGTCTAGTGTTCTGGAGAATAAAATATCATAATCTGAAAGCAAGTTTGCTTTGCTTATTAAAAATCGCGGAGAAAGGGCCTGAGTCCCGGTGGTGTAGTGGTTGTGCGCGGGACTGCGGCCCACTGGGATGAAGGTTCAATTTCAGCTCCACAGGAGCAAAGGCTGGGCCTCCTACTCCCCTAGCAGAGGACAGTGATGCCCCCCCAAAAAAAAAACCAAAAAAAAACAAAAAAATCCTGGAGAATCATTTATCACAATTAAAAAATTACTTTACAACCTATAAGCAGCTCTATAGATTCAGTGGTAGACTTTTCACCTTTTGTTTGGAGAACAGAGTTTGGTTTATAGACAGTGCACTGGAAGTTCAACTCCCACTGGTCTGTCTGTAGAGATTGGTGTGTGGCAACCATGCTGAATAAACTTCATCCGAACTTCCAAAGACGGAATCAGACAGAAGGACTAGCGAAGACCTTTCCCCAAAACAGCCACTTTCAAAGCCTCAAAACCACAGCAATTCAGTCCAGTTGTGGGTGGGGTCAGCCTGCTAACAGATGTGCAAATAGGACAAACACGTAACAAACATCAACACAGATGCTAGTCTTTATTAATCACGTTGCTGTTCCTGTGGGGTGCCGTCTGCTGGGTGCGACTCTCAGCGACCCCATGCATGACTGAAGGAAGCCCAGCCCAGCCCTGACTTTGCCTCACAATTCTTCTCCAGCTTTCAGCACACTGTTGCAGCCACGGTGTCGGGGCCACCCACCATCCTCTTTCTCACCGCCTTGCGTTGTTCTTGAGGAACTAGTCTATCAGGGCAAGTCCAAAGCATGGGAGATGACAAAGTCTCGCCATTCCTGTCTCCAAGGAGTACTTCCGGCTGTACTTCTCCCAAGACAGATTTGTTGGCTCATTACTTCTAAGTAATATTTTTAATTATTATTTATTAGCTACTAAATTAATAATTAAAAAAAAACTAGTCTTCATACAAAGCATTGCCACTAAGGAATAATACCGCTGCAGTGGTTCCAACTTGGATGGCTAGTCGCAAGGTCAGCAGTCTGAAACCACAAGCTACTCTGTGTGAAAAAAGATGAGGCTTTCTCCTCCTGCAAAGATTGAGTCTTAGAAACCCACAGGGGGCAATTCTACTCTTCTGTAGGGTGGCTATGGGTTGGAATAGATTCAATGGCATTGATTTTTTTGAATTATTATTATTTTGATTATTAGTCCTACACAAACTACAACTCCCAGTGTAGCTGCTGCTATAGATGTAAAACTGTTTTAAGACAAATTTCCGCCACATCAGTGAATATTTTGTTGCTGGTTAATGTAGCCTGCTTTTTTGTGGTGGGCTGTACATGCCAAAGCATGTATGTCTCCATGTGGGGAGGGTCGATTGTTTGTGAAGATGATATAAATGACTTGACGTTATCATTTGATTTGGAAGTCACTCTCAACAGTGTTTTCTCGAACACTGCAATTTGTATGATTTTGAAAAGAGAAAGAAACAGCGATTAGTGGTTTTCATTTCTTAAAGAGGTCCGATCAAATATGATTTCTCTTTTGGCTCACATAAAATGTGTTCTTTTCACTTAATTAATGCTCAAGACATGCTCCAAAGCTGGCCAGGTTAGGGAGCATGTACTACAGCGGGCGACTTCGTGAGGATGAAAAGATGGTTTATTGCTCCCCTGCTCCCAACCTTCAACATGCTTTGTTCTTCTGCTCCCTGTGGAACTATTTTGGTTTGATTCACATTAAAAGAGCAAGTCAGTATTCAAGGTGCATACCAGCCCAGCTCCCTGGGTTGCACAGCATATATGGAAGCGACCAGACTAGGTTGGATAGGCACTTTCCAGGGTCACGATCTCAGTAAAAGCAGGAACCCTCGGGTCTTCTATCAAGTGGCCTCTCCTTAAAGGAAGACTCCATGGCAATGTTTCCCTAATTTCCCTATCATTCACTTTGTTCACCTTTCCTGGATGTTTCTTATTATTAGATTAAGTATTTCTGGGTTTGTAAACACCTGTATCCTTTTCCCTGTCTCCCCCCACCCCAACAAGTGCCCTGGAACCAATCATTGGTGTTATCAAACCCAGGGACAAGAGACCAGCAAGTGATCCAAAATTGGTGGCGAGGAGGATGTAGGAAACTTGGTAGAGTTTGATCAAGCGTAATGTAACTGAGAGGAACTACTGAAACCCAAATGAAGGCTGATCATGATAGTAGGACAAGAGGAAAATAAAAGGAAATAGAGGAAAGAAGTAGGAGGCAAGGGGCATTTATAGAGGACTAAATACAGGCATGTACATATGTAAATATATTTTTATATGATGATAGGGTAATAGATCTATGTGCAGATATTTATAGGTTTAGTATTAGGGTAACAGATGGACAATGGGCCTCTACTCAAGTACTCCCTTACTGCAAGAACACTTTGTTCTATTAAACTGGTATTCCATGATTCTCACTTTCCTGAAGCGATCACTGAAAACAAAGCAGGTACATAAGTAAATGTGATGGAAAAAGCTGATGGTGTCCAGCTATCAAAACATATAATATCTGGGGTCTTAAAGGCTTGATGATAAACAAGCAGCTATCTAGCTCAGAAGCAACAAAACCCACATAGAAGAAGCACATGAGGTGTTGATGAGCTTAGGTATCAAGCATCAAAGAACAATAAAATCATATCATTGTGAATGAGGGGGAGTGTGGAGTGTGGATCTAAAGCCCATTGGGGAAGGGTTGCGGGGAGAAATGAGCCAGTCAGGGTGCATTTAGCAGTGATGAAATATACAACTTTTCTCTAATTTTTAAATACTTTCTTCCTCTGCCCCTGAAATGTTTTTCCATTTACAAAGCAAAGCCTTTACCTTTCCAGTTTTCTTTTTGTAAGAGAAGAAATGATCCGGGGTGTGTATATTCTGACTGTGTCATACCTGACAATACCAAGAACATCAAACAGGAAATGCGCAAAGAACACCTAGCCCAATTCCACATCAAATTACAATCACTCAACACCACACGCTTGAGCAATGGTTTCTGAATGTTGACAGAAAGTTGAAGAACAAGAAAATATAATAGTGAATGTTTGGTTGGCGTCAAAGATAAATTTCATCAATGGGATTGTGAGGAGAAATGAGGGTGGGGGTGGGGGAATTGGAAGGCAGTGGCCATCTCATTTTGCCGCTCTGCCCCCATTTGGGTTCAAGGTTTTTGCTCAAAACAAACAAGTCCAGTTTATTATATTCAATAGCCTCTGTTTCCCTGTTCTTGTCTATTGCACCAATATTATGGCTTATGCTTCCTATGAACATATCACCACACATCTGAGCACAGATGATGTGTTCTCTCTGTCTATGGAGAGGACCTGGGGGTGTTCTTGGAAATAGAAAAAACAAGCTGAAACCTTGCTGCTGTCAAGATGATTTTGACTCACGGAAAGTCCTATGTTACAGTGTAGAACTGAGCCTTATGGGGTTGTAGTAGTTACATAATCTGGTGTCAGTTTGGGTCTTGAGAGGATTAAGAGTGAAGAGGTAGTCTAGTTTGTCATAGCCAATGAGACCTCTGTGTAGACGTGACTTTCCCCTGTGTGTTCTGCACATTCCTGCATTTCCTCCTTAGGGGCCAGAGAGACTCTTTCTCTGCTCACTCCCTCAGAGACTATTGACAAGGCTGATTCCCTGCAAGACATTACGGACAATTTGGCGGAGCCTGAGGGTCCTTGTGGAGGCCCCTGGCAGCCCTGAGATGCTGACACTGACACTGAATCCACAAGACCTTCTACCTACTGGCCTGTGATCATCCTGCATTCAGCATCATTGTATGTGTTTTGTAAGTTGGATAAGACTTTTATAGAGTAGTATAGGGCATATGGAGTAATATTGGACTTATAGAGTTGATCTAGACTGGACTGGGATGTTTTCTTAGTGTTCAACTGCTTTCGTTTATAAACTACTCTCTTATACACATATACGTGTCTCTAGGCATTTGTTTCTCTAGTCTACCCAGACTAGCACAGGCTCTTCTTGGCTCTGACCTTTACGGAAATCGACGGTGGAAACTTTTCCAAAGAACTGCTGAACGGGCTTGAACCTGTACCCTCCGAGTTAGTAGGGAGCACAGACCAACCATTTGTGCCACCCAGAAAAAGGAGAGCAGAATGATGAATTGTTGCCAATTGCATGAAAATGATTTCAACAGAATATAACAGAGTCACTCAGAGGGAATGGTCAAGGGTACCCCAGAAAGTTCAAACATTTTGAGAGAATCTTCAAGTTCTTGGTGTTCCATAAGACTCACATTTTCTGAATGTGATATTTCTGAATAGATATTTCATCTATCAAGGGGTCATGAGGGTGGAAGGATGGGGAATGGAGGGAAAGAAGAGGAGCTGATACCAAGGGCTCCAGTAGAAAGAAAATGTTCTGGAAATGATAATGGCAACATATATACAAAGGCTCTTGATAAACGTGATGCATGGGTTGTTATAAGAGCTGTAAGATTTCCCCAATAAAATGACTTAAAAAAAAAAAGAATCAAATCACTGCCAGGCTGCTTGGTCACTTACTGCCTCCTTTGGGCATGGGAAATAGCCTAGGGCCCTCCTCTCACAGTCCGTGGTTTCACAGGGTCAGCCTTTGAAGGGTATCTGGATGTGGGTGGGCCACTCACATCACAACTTCCTTTCCACTGGAAACCCCCTCTCTCCTATTTCACACTCCTGTTTCTGGTTAAATTGAATGGAATCAGACTGAAAAGAAAAAAGTTTCTCATTAAAAAAAATTGAATATTCTTAATGATGATTTTTTTTAAAGCATGGATTTAAAAAATTTTTTAAATCATTTTATTGGGTGCTCATACATCGCTTTCCATCATACGTAGTTCAACACATAGTTACATACCCTTTGCCAAGCACCCCCACTTGCCTGTCCTCATCGACATTCTCCCAACCTCTGTCCCTCCACTTGGGTCCTTGATATGAGCCTCCCTTCCTTTTCCCTCCAACCTTTTCCCCCTCCCCCCCAGTCCTCATTACTCTGCAATCATTATTGTTTTGCCATATCTTACACTGCCCAACATCTCCCCCTGCCCACTCCTCCCTACGTCCGTCCTCCAGATAGGAGACAGTCTGCAGATCCCCACAGCTGGCTTCCTCTCTCCACCCCACCCTCCCTCCACCCATCCAGCAACTTCACTCCCACCACTGACCTGGAGGGGTCCATCCACCCTGAGTTCACTCATTTCTACTTCCCACCTCCACCAGTGCATCTCCTCCAGTCCAGCTGGAACTGCAGGGCAGATTTGGGGCAGATGGTTGGGGGGAGGAAACCTTCAGGAAATAGAGGAAAGTTTTATGTTTCATTGCTACCTCACTGGCCTTTGACTTGCCCATCTCTCCCCTGTGACTCCCCTGTAAGGGGGTGTCCAATTGCCCACAAGTGGGCTTTGGGTCCCCACCTTACTCTCCCCCTCATTCTTACTGATTTAATCCTTGTTCTTTGATGATCATTTTTAAAAATCACTTGCAAAGCATTTACTCATTTTACAATGTCTGTTTTGTCCTTTCATTATCCATTAGAAAGTCTACAAAAAACTCCCTGCCACCAAGATGAC
>PVJH01021065.1:0-39423 GCA_004026705.1 Nesogale talazaci
GTACCGGTCCTACAAGCAAAGGCCCACTGGTGCCAGAATGGCAGGACTCAAGGAAAATGAGTGCTGCAGCAGATGGGAATTGGCATGAGAGAAATGCCAGCACTCATATGAGAACATGTGCTGGCAGAAATAAGGTTGACAGAGGCCTGTGAGCACACCCATGTGCAAGGCTTTTTAAGCTACCAGGCCCTCACCACTTCCCTGCCTCCACTCAAGAGTGCCTCCTCTGGTCATCTTCCATGTGATCAAAATTCCTTATCTCATTGGTTCTCTTGGGAGAACACCTATAGACAAGAGGTGGGGGTGGGCTTCGAAGCCTACCTCTAGCTACACTCCCCCAGTATGCACCTGAATCTGACCCGAGTGCTTACTGGGCAAGGTGAGGGCTACTCATAGAAAATAGTCTCTGATCCATGTTGAAAGAAAGGTCTTGTCTATCCACACCTGCAGGGGTCACGATACACACACGTGGCTGTGCTCTTGTGTGTGCTCGAGTCCCAGAGGACGGGCAGAAGCTAGGGCACTTGAACAAGCTGACCATTGCAATGGACTTAAGTAAGTTACTTTTACAGCACAAGCATCTGTGTACAGTGATATCCTGAATTTGTAAACAATTACGTTTAGAGCTTTAACTTTAAGATAGACTTGAGGTAGGTACATCCCTTGGTCATCACAAAACACCTCGAAGGAATGAGTCACTGGGCCTGGAGGTGCAGGACTACCATTTGGGGTTTGGGGTAGGGGATGGGGGGACATCAAGGTCAGTCAGCATCACATCGTCCACACAGACAATGCTCTATATCTGACTTTGGTGAGTATTGCCTGGGGTCTTCAAAGCTTGGGAACAGCCATCTAAAGTATAAGCAACTCTCTCCTCATCTGGAACAAAAGAGAAGAAAGGAAATAGAAGATGCATGAAAGCATTTAGTCAAAGAATGAATGAGACATGTTGACCTCGACCCTCAACCCTCGGGCTGGAAGAACTCGGTGGTGCCCGGCTACCACTGCAGACCACGTGGGGCAGGGTCACCATTGAGACCCCTGGATTGAGTGGGTGAAAAATGGCACATAGGTCTGACATAGACTGGTGGAACCTTGGATACTCTGGCCTGGAACGGACTTGACCCTGGGGGTCAACATTCAGTCTCCCAAACGACATCAAAGGATGGACGGTTAGGAGAGGGGGGGGCACATGGAAATGAAACACAAGGGGGAAACAGGAAGAGTGCTGTTACACTGTGGAGACTGTCATCAGTGTCACAAAACAAAATGTTTAACTAACAAGAGAAAAAATATATATGCTAGACACACATATGCAACCTAGCATATATTTAATGTCATGCAAACATGAGCAATAACTCAATATATTGCTAACATGGCAAATGTCAAAACCATGTTGTCCATGGTTTGTGATGACCCACACAGTCAACTGCCTTTTCATAGGTCTTAAAACACAAGCAAACACTTTTCTGATATTCTCTGATTTCAGTTAAGATTCAGCCGACACCAGCAAGGATATTCCTGGTTCCAAGCCTTCTTCTGAATCCCTGTCAATTTATTGCTGCAACCACTTCTTTATAGTCACATAACTGCATTGCAGTAAAGCACTCTCCCATGCATAATCTTATTTGATCCCCACAAAAATCTGAGGTACATTAAATTGAGAGTGCCACCCATCTTTACCAATCACAACAGGCTAAGCCTGGGGCCCAACCTGTGAAAAGGAAGAGATAAAATGTGAATCTGGAGCCTCCGATCTGAGCTTCTGTGCTTTATTTGTTTTTTAATTTACTTATTAACTTATAACCATTTCACTGGCATACAGTTCACAGATCCTACACTTCAGTGGTTCCATCACATTCCTAAGGGCCATGCCACCATCACGCAACCAATTCCAGGACATTTCTTCTTCCTTGTTGTTAGCTCCCCATTTCCTGCTAGCCTCCCCTGCCATGTCTCCTATTGAAACTATTAATCCAGGTGCTGTCTCTAGAGGTTTACTATACAGAAACACATACTACATCAAAACAAAACACAAACAAATGATCCAACAACAGGGACAGGAGAAGAAAACAGAGAAAAATCTCAAGAGAAAACACAGCAGAAAATAGTAACAAACTGGAACAATCATTCGTTGGATTCATTTGGTTAGTTTTGACCTAACTAAAGCTGCAACAATCCATCCTATAATGCCCTCTGTGTGGTAACAAGGCCTGTCCCTTCCCTGGTCCACAGTCAAAGGGGATTCTTCGGAGGCTGTGCGCTAGTCTGGGTAGACTAGAGAAACAAACTCATAGACACTCATATGGATATAAGGGTATGGTTTATATACAAGAGGAATAAGAAAGCATCCCAACTCAGTCCAGTTCAAAGTCATAAGTCCGATATTAGCCCATATATCTGATACCAGTCTATAACGTCTCCTTCCGACTCACAAAGTCACAGGTCAGTGGGTGCAGAATCCTGGCGCTGGCAGGGGTTTCCTCATGGCTCCTTGCTTCCAGACCTCGGGGTCCATTAACAGCATCCCGTGGTGATAGAGGTAACTCCGCACTGGCAGGGCTCTCCATGTGGCTTTGCCAGCTTCCGAGGTCTGGTTCCATCAGGGTAAGGCCGTGTGGCTTCTCCTCCGGCTCCTTCAGCTCCTCGGATGCTGCCATCTTGTCTTGTCCATAGTTCATTGTATCTGAGACTAACTCCCAACAACTGGGGAGATAGCTTCTCATATCCATGAGGGAAATATCGCGAGATTTCCCAGAAATCTCAGGAGAAAGCCATGTCCACATGGAGGCCTCATTGGCTACTCAATGGCTATCTCCAGATTAACAGATCAGACTCCACCCCTACATCTCAATCATGAAATTAGCATAAGCACATGACCGCCACAGGCTTCATCTGCCTAGATGATCCCACAACTGACTTTGGGGCCTTCCCTGTCATCCATCACCTTCTACAATCTGGGTGTTCCAAATTTAAACTCTCGTACCTTTCCCTCTTGCAGATTTGGTTTTTATTATTGACAATCCTTGGATCACACAGACTGGTATGCTCCTTCCCTGTGGACTTAACTGACACCTCACTTAGGTGTCTGCTTGTTTTCAGACAAACCTTTAACACCCCAGACACTGTTCTTTCTAAAGCCAGGCACCATGTGCCTTTGTCACCACACTTGCTTTAACTATCTTTGGGTGGCTTTTAGCAAAATGCCAGTTGCATGTGATAGTAATTATATTGTTTGATAACTTCCACACTCTGTTGGGTCACTTGTCTCTGGAATGGGCTGGCCAGATAGCTGTCTTGCAAATTTCATGGCATAGATGAGTAAGTGCTTCCAGCACTGCCTGAGTTTGTTGAAACATTTCGGTTGGTATTTCTATAGATTCTGAGAGCCTTGTTTCTGCCGGTGCCTTCAGTGAATCCAATACCATCGATTATCGATCATATGCTACCTCCTGAAGTAGTTGAATGTTGACCCATTCTTTTTGGTAGAGTGACTCTGTGCATATCCTCCGTGTAAATTCTCCCCACACAAACTTTCACTATCCAGTGTTTCTTCAGTTCTTTCAGGTTGAGAAACACTGAACACAGTCTTCATCTTTTAGCATTCTCACTCCAAGTCTTGGCACATTTCATTATAATACTCTATCTTGTCTTGGTGGCTTGGTGGTTATGCATTGGGCTCTGATCCTTAAGGTCCCCGGTTTGAAACCATCAGCTGCTCCACAGGACAACAACGGGGCTTTCTGTCTTCTTAAAGAGTTACAGTCTCCGAAACCCACAGGGGCACTTCTGTCCTGTCCTGTAGGGTTGCTAATGAGTTGGCATCGACTCAATGGCAGTGAACTTGATTTTTGCTTTGTTCTGTCTTTTTTTTGGGGGGGGGGGTGAGCATCACTGCCTCTGGTGGTCATGGGCGCTACCCAGTGCCGCTCCTGCGAGCAGCCGCTGGATTTGAACTGCCAAGCCCACAGGCCGCAGTCCCGCACTCAACCACTTACGCCTCCGGGGCTCAGCCCTCTCTAACTTTCTTTTTAATGCCTTTTGCTTTCTCAGGAATGATGGTCATGATGTCCTTCCACAGGTCATCGGGTCTTCTGTCATTAGTGTCCAATGCAAATTTCTTGAAATTTTAGGTGGGAGAGACTCAGGCCATATTTTGGCTCTCATGAACCTGTTTTCATTTTTTTTAATTATTATTTTAAAAAATATTTTTTCCAGGCATCACTGCCCTCGGGTGGGAGTGGAGGCCCAGCCTTGCTCCTGGAGAGCTGCTGCTGGATTTGAACCGCCAAGCTAGTGGGCCATAGTCCCGGACTCCACTGCGCCACCGGGGCTCAGCCCTGTTTTCATTTTTTCAGCTTCACCCTGAACTTACATGTGAGCAATTGATAGTGTCTTTTTAAAAAGTTTTATATGGGAAATAATCAACACATCAATCATACAATTTAGTAGTGCAATCCTATGAAGAAGAGCTGTACAATTATGACCAAAATTTAGATTTTAGAATATTTTCTTCTTTCTTGTACTGCTTATTATTAGCTCCCCATGTTCTCCGACGCACCCCAACAAACCATTATTCCAATTGCTATCACTATAGATCGACTCTCTGAGATTTCATCTACTGAAAAATATACATAAAGCATAGAAATACAAAAGTTAACAACAATAACAAATCTACTAGAGGAAACCTCTATTAAAAAGAAAGCAAAAAATATTAAAAATTAGGGGCTGCGGGGGTGAGGTATATTAAAAAAATTAGAACAACTTTAAAATGGGTCTTAAGGGAACGCAAATGATAAGGCATTCAATGTTACCTACCTACCCCTGTGCTGGCCTGGTTTGACTGTCGACACTGTGCTTCTCCATCATCTCTTCCCGCGGATGGAGCTCCTGGTGGTGTCGGAAAGGGGGTGTCTGCAATGAAGCCATTGGCCTTGCAGAATTCTCTCACACAATCTCCAGCTTGGTTTCTCTCACCAAGGTCATATCCTCCAACCATCCCATTCTGCTCACCAGCAATTACCAAGGTATCTTGAATGCGTATTTGATCAAAATCAGACTGTTGGAATTAGTGGGACCTTCAATTTCTTCATCACCAGCCTTATGAACTGAGGCATCAATGCCAGTAATAGTTTTATGAACTTGGCTTTCCTGTAGTTATATAGACACGAGCCTATCACAGACAGCTTTGTGCCATAAGTGGGATCTTGGAATGTTCTTCTTGACAATGAATGTGAGGCCATTCCTCTGCAGTTCCTCATTCTCATCACAATAGAATGTATGACCATCTGAATCCAATGACCAGTGCATTCCAGCTCATTCCAGCCTAGGATTCAATCTTTATGTGTTTCATTTCAAGTCTGTCGTCTTCAAATTTTCCTAGGTTCATGCTGTGCATGTCCCATGCCCTGATTGTGAATGGATGTTTGAAACCATCACTTCTCCTGTGGAGTCATGCCAATCAGCAAATGACAGTTCTGACAGCTCTGCTCTATTTACATCATTGAGATCAGCCCGACCTTGACTTCTATAGCTTGCTTCCTGGTGGCTCCTTTCCAGTCATATATGGAATGGTTTTCCATCTAACTGGCAAGTCTCCCAGCATTCTATCAGATGCTGTTCTGCTGATGATCAGAAGATTTTCCACGGCCGTTTTTTTTTTTCTATGCAAGCTGTCTATTCCGTCTTCCTACTCTGCCTTAGTCTGGAAGCTCTGCTGAAGCCTGCCCATCCTGGGTGTTCCTGTTGGGATTTGAAATATCAGTGTCACAGCGTCGAGCATTGCAGCAACATGAAGCCACAGTAGGACCCGCCGACCAGTGGGTGCTGGGCTGAATCACAACAGCAACCCCCTTTTGTGAAGGTGCCCCCTCATACTCGAGAGTGAGGGGTTGAGGTCTTGTCCACATTCATGGAAAAGCACCCAAAAGTCTGACTCCAAAAAGAAGGTTCTCCTGAGGACGGCTCTCACTGCATCCCGAGAGTGACTGCTCTTCCTCGACGCCAAGGAACCTTGTTAAAACTCAGCTTCTCACATCCTGTCCCAAACCTAGAAAATTTAGAGGTGGGGCCTGCGGATCTACATTCCAAATCTAAAGCGTGTTTGGATTATGGCACTGGTGAAGACTATGGGAAGTCCTGTGGACTGCCCAAAGAACAGGCCACTCTGTCCGGGAGGAAGTACAGCCAGGATGCTCCTCAGAGAGAGAAATACCTTGAATAGCTTGTCAGGAGAGATCCACCCCGGGAGGAGGACATCAAGCTTGGAAAAGTCGAGGCCAGTGAAAAAGAAGGAAGTCCTTACCAAGACGGATGGATATGGCGGCTGCAACGATGGGCCGGAGCCTGCAGTCACTGGAGGCTGGAGCAAGACCGGGTGGTGTTTCCTGCTGTGCCCAGGGTTGCCAGGATGACACGGAACAACAGAGCTTCTGAATATAAGGGGGCCGGGGGAGATTCCATTTTCCTTCTTTCTTTCTTTTTTTCCCAATTATTTTATTGGGGCTCTTACAGCTCTTATAACATTCAAGACATCATTTGTATCAAGCATGTTTGTATGCATATTGCCATATTCATTTCCAAATATTTTCCACTTAAGCCCTTGGTATAAGCTCCTCCTGCCCCCTCCCCCCTATTATGCCTCAAAAGCATTGCAGTCAGACCCACTGTTTGGTAAACACTCAGACCCTGGTTTACATCTGGCAGGAGAGGAAACTGGGGGTGGGGTGGGGGGTTGTGTAGTGCTGTTTCTCTGTTTCAATGGTTTTTATTGCATAGCGTAAAATTGAATCACTCCATACTATTCAGGAGAGTTGTGCAATCCAACTCTATTATATTAAATATAGATCATATATTTTCATGACATTTCCGCATAGACTTCCGGAAGCCCGCTCCTGTGTCTTAAAAACTTCCTTGAATCAAAGGATGGCCTTCACGTTGGGCTACTCGACTGGCAACCTGCAGTCCCTCCACTTACCACGAGATGGCAGGACGCCGCGTGCTCACCAGCCCAGGCCGGACCAGCAGAGACCACCTGTGGCTGCCACCCCAGAAACCCAGGCTCTATAAAATACAGGTTTCACTGAGGCAGAGCCCCTTAAATTCCTATCCCCTCTCTGTACCCCAAGGGGTGGCTCGTGACAAAGAATTCTATTTTATTTTGGCCACCTCAAACAGAAAGAAAAAAAAAAAACCTTTGGACAGACACAGGCACAATGGGGAGTCTCGCCTGGCCCTGTCATCTGTTTCCCTTCCTCGGTGGGGCGGGTGCTGTCAGGCAGCTGGACAACTTGTGCAGAGGCATCTGTGAGAAGCAGGTCCTGTGTACGGGCCATTGTTCCCAGGCAGAGTAGGCTATAAAACAGGCCTATAATCCACGTGGGCGCCCCAAGGGAGTTGGACATAGTTGGGGAACCTCAAGAATGGCCATAAACTTCACCTTACACAGCACCTGCCTCCTTCTCACGTGCCTACAGGTTAAATGAGCCTTCCTCCCGGCTCATTCCTTCTGGACCTGCTGGGGAGGTCCTTTCCCTAAGGGCACAGAGTCTCACAGGAGGGGATAGGGGAGGCACAGCTAGGGGGTGTCAGAAATGGGAGACTCATATTTCTTGGAGTCAAGTTGATGCTCACCAAAGCAGCAATCAAGAGGTCAAATGATGCATTACATTGAGTAAATCTAAACCTACTCCATCAAGTGTTGAGGAACAAGGGTTCTCCTTTGACCCAAGCCATGATATTTTCAACCATCTCATAGGCACGTGAAAAAGGCCCATTGAATAAGGAAGACCAAAGCAGGATTGATACATTTGAAGCAAGGTACCAGTGACAAATACTGAATGTACCGTGGACTGCCACAAGAAGACACAGGTCTGTCTTGGAAGAAGGGCGGCCAGAGTGCTCCCTAGACATGAGAGACCAGTCCCTGGAGAAGGACATCCTTTGTGGAACTGCAGAAAGGTGGTGGAAAAGTGGAAGGCCCTCAACAAGAGGGTAGGACACAGCGGCTGCTACCAGGGTTCAAAGTCAACAAGGAGCGTGAGGGCAGCATGGGACCGGGTGCTGTTTCCTGTCTGCTGTGCCCAGAGATGCCAAGTCTATTCTGACTCAATAATCCACTCTGACAGTGGATGTCATCTGTGGTCAGAGCCCACCACTGCTGCCTCAAGGATGCTCAGTTCCTAATGCCTGGAACCTGGGGCTGTGTTAGGGTACATGGAAAGATGGGGGAGGGGGGGGAGGTTATCTTCAGGAGCCCTGGTGGCAAATTGTTGGCAGTTGCTCACCTAGAGATTTGCTATTGGAAGCCACTCCACAGCATCAGGATGACCTGTGATGGGCCCCGGGGAACCCCCGTGGGTCAGGATGGGTGACTCAACACCCACGGTGTGTACACACTCGGGGCGGTGAGGAACCGGGTGTACCCAATAAATGTGAACACAAGCGTCAGGCAGCAACACAGAGGCACCGATTGTCCAATGCGAGACTCATAGATGCCAGGACACAAGGAAACACCACGCCTCCCTGGAAGCCGCCAGGCAGGGCAGCAAGTGAAACTGAGACCATGATACACATTTTCCACACCCTCCTCTCCCTCCCTGGCTGCCTCACAGAGACCCTGCTGTGGGTTTCCGAGACTGTAATTCTGGACGGGAGTTGAAGGCGCAGGCTTTCGCTCTCGGAGTTGCTGGTGGTTTTGGTCTTCCAAACAGGTGGATCGCAGCCCAGCTTGTAACCACCACGCCAGCAGGGCGATATCATCGTATTTTCCTGCTCGCTCTGCACCATCCAAGTACAAGCTCGCATTCGGCCCGTCCTCCCCCGTGGGCCACATGAGAACATGACAGTCAGGCCCTCCTCTGATGGCTCAGTGTATCTGGCCCTGGACACAGGTGCCCCTAACCCACCTTCAGGTCCGGCGTGCTCTGGTACTCGTATCCGGCTCTTTGTGACGGGCAGCAGAGGATGGCGAGTGAGGGCACACACTTTTAAGTATAATTTCAGGATGAAAAACACCTGTGACGGGCTCGCCAACAAACATTGAATTACAAATCAATGGAGTTATAGCAGACTGCCTTGGAAGTCTTATTTGTGTCAGACCTGAAGAACCAAAATACATGCTTCGACTTATTTTTAGCCGAATACTACTCAAGTATATTTTTGTGTTGATGTTCCAACTCTAATACAAATTTCCTTTCAGAAAATTTTCTTCTTTTATCACTTACGCATTTTCAAATGAGTCAGATGTGGCAGAGTCAACTTTTAAGAAGTAACCTCTTTTGATATTATATCCAGATGTGTCAGTCTGGGTAGGTGAGAGAAACAAAACTCACAGAGACTCATATTTTTAAGAGAATTTTACATAAAGGGTCATTATACATTAACCATCTAACCCAGTGCTGTCCAAGCCCACATGTCCACCATTAGCTCACATGTCCAACACTGATCTACAAAGTCCTCCTCAAACTCACAAAGCACATGCAATGGCACCGATGGCTCCAATCAGTGAGCGGGGAAGCAGCTCAGCGCTGGCAGGGGCCTCCACACAGCAGCTCCCGCACTCAGGGCTGCATCGGGGTAGGCCCATGTAGCTTCTCATCAGCTGTCTCACACGAAGCTGGCATGTCTGGCCAGCTGAGGCAGAG
Source organism: Nesogale talazaci (assembly GCA_004026705.1). Lineage (NCBI taxonomy): Eukaryota > Metazoa > Chordata > Mammalia > Afrosoricida > Tenrecidae > Nesogale > Nesogale talazaci. The sequence goes on from PVJH01021065.1 coordinate 9,645, forward strand.
AACTAGCTAAGGCAGTCGACCATTGCAGAGCAAGGAACCAGAAAGGTGAGGCTGGCAAAGCCATTTAGCTCGCCGTCCTTCCATTAATCTCACGTGTGTGCGGTGGCCAGGTTGGCACGATGAACCTTGGCTATCACACCAGATAACGTGAACTGGCAACTAAGTGGTACTCAAAAAACAAAAAAAAAACCTGGCAGAGGACGAAAAGACATTTGAGCCCTGGTGGCGTAATGGTTACACGGGGGGAAGCTAACAGCAAGGGAAGCTAACAGCAGTTTGAAACCACCGGCTCCATCCTTCTCCACGGGAGAGAGACGAGACTTTCAGCCTGGGAAGCCCATGGGGCAGGTCTCCCCTGTCCTCCAGTCACCATGAGTCAGAAACAAGTCAAGGGCAGTGAGTTCTAAAGAGAATTCCAAAAGTGACTTCCTTCTCATCAGGGGAGAGAAAAGGGGAGGAAGCAGAACGGAAAATCCAAAAATTAATTAATTAAAAAAAAACCCTCAGTGAATCAGAAGAGACTTTTTCATGGAATGTTGGAGTTTAATGGTGCAAATCATTGCCTCGTGAAATTACACATAGCCATCAGAATGCAGTTGTTCCACATGGTGCAGCTGTTGCTCGTTGTCGTGAAATGAAACGAGGACGTCTCAGTGGTGGAGAACATGAAGCTACTTTAGAATCCGAAATTGTTCCCTGGGCAGACCCCTGTCCACAACAGAAATGCAGATCCCACTTTGTGTGATGATTCTTTTCCACCCGGTCGTTTAAATCATGGGGTCACAAGAGGGCCATGTAACTGTCTGCAGCACAGTGGACCATTTGAAAGTTTGTATTGAAAATTTCAGCATGATAAAGAAACAGGGTGGGCTGAGCCCTGGTGGCATAGTGGTTGAGTGCGGGACTGGGGCCCACAGGGTTGGCGGTTCAAATCCAACAGCAGCTCTTCAGGAGCAAGGCTGGGTCTCCCACTCCCACCAGGGCAGTGATGCCCACAAAAAGAAAGAAACAGGGTTCTGCTTCTGGATCTGTTTATTGAGAGCAAGTCTGAGGGCAAAAACGACAAGGAGCAGTTGCTAGATGCTCCGTCCGTCAGCTCCGAAGAGTGCTTGGTTTGCAAGCTGCTCTGTCCTGAGCAATCTCATGCTCAATCTGCCATGGGTGGGTTTCATGATTGTGTAACTTAAACGTCACTGATACACATGAGAACCGTCTCATTCACAGGATTACATGTTGTCATATTTAAGAGGGAAAAAAAGATTTGGGCTTAACTCATACCGAAGCCACAAGACTGATGAAGTGCTAATTGGAAAGTCTCCGCCCTGCATTGCTATCATGGTAATGATCGCTGAGCACGGACCTTCTTTTCCAGAAAGGAATGTAGTGTTTGGGTCCCCACGAAATGGGAATTTAGGGTTACTTGAATGTGTAGCTATTTGATTTGATCCATTTTTTTTTTTTGTGGCATCACTGCCCTGGTGTGATTTGATTCATTTTGAGCAAATCACATCTCAAAATACAGTGGCCCAAGAAAAGGAACCCGTCCTGTGTGTCTGAAAGAACATGCAAAGGATTGATCCATATAATCAGTTCATAAAGTTTGGTCAGCTGCATGTGTCCAGAGGGGAAACACGCAGAGCAATTTATCACATTTGCTAAAACACACACACATTCAAAGCACCAAACTGCCTGCCATCACATTAATGTTATGGGTGGGGTAGAATCGCCCCTTTCAATTTCTGAGGCTGTAAATCTTTACAGGAGCAGAACACCTCATCTTTCTCCCTGGGAGCAGATAGTGGGCTTGAACAGCCGACCCTAGGATCCACAGCCCTGTGCCTACTCCACTATGTCATCAGGATGCCTACAGCTCATCTGTCCCATTGGAATGCATGAGTAAACCAAGGAGGGGCCACCTTAGCTGATCCATGTTGAGGGCCCTCCCACCCCTTAATCTGGCCCTGCCTGTGAGGCAGTTCTACTCTGTCAAACAGGATGACTCTGGGATCCACTCCATGGAATCTGTTAACAATTCTCCTCTTAAAATCGGAGGGCTGCTGGGTGATCTGGAGAGCCCACTCTAACAACAGCAAGGGTCGTGAATGGTGGAGACAGGGACAGGACGGGATGAGAGGGAGGTGAGGCTACAGACGACGTGGGGTCATGTGGTGTGAGGAAGACTTGGGGATGGAGTCAGGAGTCACAAGTCTCTGCTATTACTAGGGACCGTCGAGTCAGTGACCCACAGCGACCTTATGTTCAACAGAACAAGATGCTGCCTAGTCCTGCTGCCAGTACACCCGTGTTCCCATGCCGGAGTCCATTGTTGAAATCAAGGGGTCACTCCATCCCCTAGAGGGCCTTCCTCTTTCTCGCTGCACTTGTACGTGACCAGACGTGATGTCCTGCTCCAGGGACTGGTCTCTCCTGACAACATGTCCAAAGCGGGTCAGACAAACAGACAACCTCTAGGACCTGGAAAAGCCAAAGAAATGAGTGGCCATCTCAGAGTCTCCAGAAAGGAAAACTACTAACATCTTGATCCCAGCCTGATGTGGCCCATGCCAACCTTGTGCTTTCAGAGCTATAAGGCAATACCGCTGTGATGCTTTAAGCCAGTGTGTGTGTGTGTGTGTGTGTGTGTGTGTGTGTGTGTGTGTGTGGTATGTTACATCAACCACAGGAAACCCAGTGGGCGCTATAAACTGCCAGCTCCCCTTGTGTACCTGCCACTAGGCAAGGCGGCTTCTCGGTTTTCGTGACATTTCATCTCACCCAGCCCCAATAAAACTCCCTGCCATCTCGGGGACCCATTGCCCAGCGACCCCACGGGGCAGAGTGGAACTGCTCCACGGGGCTTCCCAGGCTGAAAATCCGTGTCTGCTCATTTGGGGTCACGTCCCATCTACAGGTGAAGGTCTCTGGAGCCTTGTGACATCAACATCAGCTTTGCTGAGTCCATTCTACCTAGGGAGTCAGTCTCCCCCACTCCTATTGTGAGCGCCTCCCCCTGCACCCCTCCTGCAGGATTCACTCTGTGCCCTGTAGCTGACCATGTCCCGCTGCTCCCCTGTATGGGGCTTCAGCCGCTCAGAACTACACAGACTGTTCTTTCCTGGTGGTCTGGTCTTAGAAATGGAGGCTCCACCCAAACCTGTTCACTGCTGGTCTTTGAAACGCCTCAATTTCAGCATCACGGCAACTTGAAAGCCACCGCGATCCCGCCCACAAATAGACAGGGGCAGTGGTGGTGAGCGGGAGGGGTGGGGAGAAGGCCGGGAGCGCCAGCTAGGGGCTGGACTCCACTCCTGTTCTCGGCTCATTTGTGTGCCTCCCAGTGACAGAACAGCTGCTCCTGCTAACTAGCGCCTCAGAACATGCTGGAAAGAGGAGAGAGGTGACAGGGCAGGGTGTCAAAGGCCCTGTCTGCGTGGCCAGGGGACATGGGCTGGAGTCCAGCGCAGCCTCCGACTTGCTGTGTGTGAGAGTCACCTTGGCCTCTCACCAGAATGGAAGCATCTGAGCACAACAGCCTTGCCAGCGGAGACCCAAGAAACCACAGTGAGCTTCAGACTAGGACCTTCAGCCCTGAACTTGGTGCCTCAACTGGGTCTCAGAGAGAGCGGAGAGTGGGCCACCCAGCCTATGAAGAAGCGCTTTCTCTTCAGAGGTAGATGAGCAATGTGTTAGATTCTAACCCTTTTGGGGGTTGAAGGAACCTTTCCCAGGGGTCACCCAATTCGGGAAGCTTCAGAACCACTGCCTAAGAGGATTTGCCTGAGAAATGGTAGCTCCAGTAGCGGCTGCTGCTGTGGCTGGCACAGCACGCATGCCTGTCCAGCTGGTGAGCACTGCCCGAACGGAAAGGACCTGTGTCCAGTCACAGGTGGGACTCAGCTGAGGATGCACACAGACGTCATGGTGCATGGCACCGAGGGAGTGGCCACAGTGACTGGGCCCTTTGCCACTCTGTGGGATGGTGGGTTTTATGTCCATCCGGTGCTCATAGCTAGGGGAGGAGGGGTGGCCTTTTGCATGGAACTGCCTGCCTGCTGGTCTCTGCTACATTCCCACAGACCTTGGATCCACGTGGCTCTTCCCCGCTGGCCTGTGACCTCTCTGCTTCCCAGTTCACCGTTCGGTGTCCCTGCCAAGTGGCTGCAAGAGTCTGAAGAAGGACTGATGGACCAGCATCGGATTATGGACTTGAGCTGCCCTGGGCTGGAATGCCTTATTTTGATATGTGTGCTTGTTGACACAAAGCTCTTTCTTAGCCACGGATGAGTGTCACTGGATTCGTTTCTCCTAACACACCATCTGACAAGTGGGTCTGTCACATGCCACTGTTGCTGAACAGGTAGCCCCCTCCTCTCCCCCCCTCACCCCCCACCATGGACACATTCCAGCAGACTAGTCACACTTGCTGCTGTGTATGTGGTTTCATTTTGACGCATCTTATCTTTAGTTCTATGTGCTGTGTACAATGTCGCAGGCCACGATTTGCAGATATTCTTTGATGTTCACTCGCAGGTGTCAGAGATCAGATTCATAAAGATTCTGGTCATAAAAGGCTCCAATAATGAAAAGAAACAGCAACAATAAAGAAGCATTCGACTTATATCAGAACAAACACGAAAGTCATTTGAACACCCCACCACAGGCTAAGGACTACATGTCCTAACATTGTTCCAGTTCAGGAAATTAAGTGAATTTGAAAGGCAGAAAACAGGAGGTAGGAGGAGAGAGAGAGAGAGAGAGAGAGAGAGAGAGAGAGAGAGAGAGAGAGAGATACAAGCCTAATAAATGATTATAGGGGAGATGTCACTATTTTTCTAACCACATAAATTCTTTCCACCTTGTTTGGCTTTCCAGTTTGTTGGCTTTTTTTCCTGTCTAAACTCATGGAAATTTATTCTTAGGGTACAAAACCAATTTTTTTTTTAATAGAAGGGCTAGCCAAATATCCCCAGTCACACACGGAAACAAAGTTTGACAAAACTTCTATGGAGGTAGCATACCTCATTGAATCGGGCTGGGATTCACCGCCATCGCAGATGCCGTGTGTTCACAGGTAGAAGGGGTGTGGTGACCCTGCACACAGCAAAGCTGTCGGTGCCCTTCCCGACCACCTGTGCTCAGGCTGGTCTCTGCATCAGAGCTTGGTAATCCCCACGGCGATCACTGGCCGGGCCAGGGTCCTCAGTAAGTTTGCAGTGTGACTTCCCTCACAGTTTACAGTGTAAACTCCAGGCGATCCCGTACTTAGGTCACAACCTGATGACATTCCCTTGGGAGTGTGAGCGGCTTCCTCTCTCTAGAGAACTTGCTCTCCCTTGCTGGAGTGGACATCCTGCGTCTGTTACATTCTCCTCTGGCTCTTTGGATACCTGCCGACAGCCTGCCATACTGCCTGCCAATCTGGGGAACTATCAGCGGCTTGCCTGCTGTAACTTCTGATCTGCCTGTAGGCCCCTTCACTTCCTGGATACAGTCTTCCTACTTTCTCCTCCTGCCTCCCAGTTTGCCTTCCCGCTTCTTGGCTTCCTGGTTTCCCAGCTCCAGCAGCCATACAGATCAGACCCAGCCTCCAACTTTAACATGTGCGACACAGGACTTGACCCAAACCGCACCTGACCATTTCTACAACCAAGTGAGCCATTTGTTTGGTCATAGGAACTTTTCTCATAGTGTACAGATGTAAGTGTCATGAATTTTGCTTATCAAGAGAACTCAGACCAATATACTCACAAGATTTCAAATGTGTTCACCACACTATTGAAGACAGCATAGGATCAACATTAACTTCTCGTGGTAGTTACCCAATCTGGTGTCAATTTGAGGATTAAGAGTGTAGGGGTGGAGCCTAGGCTGTCAATCTGGAAATAACCAATGAGACTTCTGTGTGGGTATGGTCTTCTCCTGAGAATTCTGGGAAATGTGGTAATTCCTTCTTGGAGGCAAAAGCACTATCTCTCGCAGTTCGCTACCTTTAATATTTCTACTGATAACACTGGCTTGGAGACTCTCTACTGACAAGGCTGACTCTGTGAGACATCCCTGAGAAGACACATGAAATGACCCTAGTGCCCTGAGCCGGACGAGCCCCATGGATGCAACCGGAGAAGCCACAGAGAGACCCCTGCCAGTGCTGAGAAGCTTCTTCCACCACTGACTTTGCACCCACTGGCCTGTGATCTTCCTGCATTCAGCATCATTGCACTTGTTTCGTGAGTCGGGAGAGGACTTTGTAGATTGCTGTTGGACATATGGGCTAATATGGGACTTATGACCTTGGACTGAACTGGGTTGGGCTTTTTTCATAATGTACAGTTGCTTTTGTATATAAACCTCTTTTTTGTATACATATGAGTGTGTATGAATTTGTTTCTCTAGTCTACCCAGACCAACACACTTCTCTATGCCCTGGGAAACCAAAATGGCCACTCAGACTGCTTTATTATAATCTTCCTTTATAGCAGCGGCCTGGGGTCTGCCTGCATGCATGCTTGCACACATGTGCCCCTGGGTGGTCCCGACGGCGGGTGAAACTAGCTGGGCAGTTGGTAGCTAGAGCTGCTTGAGGCAGACCCGGTGACCTGCTCCTGCAAGATCCTAGCCCAGAGAGCCCGGTGACGCCGTGCTACTCTGTCTGAGAGGGCTGGACAGCACCTAACAGCAGCAGCAACAAAAGTTAATAATCCAGCCCCTGCCCTCTCTGCAGACTGCTGGAGCCAAGCAGCTCTTGGTCTGGGTGCCTGGTGTGTTAGAAACACCTGTGGTTCTTTGTTGTCCAGTGCCCTCCTGCCAGTTCTGATCCATCACGACCCTAGGATGACCCACGACAGAAGGCGACACTGCCTGGTTCTCACAATTGGTCCCATCCTCGAGCCCATCATGGCAGCCATGGTGTCCATGCATCTCCTTGAGGGTCTTCCGCTTTCTTGCCTCCCCTCCCCTCGACCAATCACACCATCTCTCTGTAGGGCTGGTCTCTCCGGAAACACCCAGAGAGACTTTAAAACTTAATCTGCTTTCATCTTAACCCAAAGACTTCAGCAACATCTTCAACCGAAGCCATTACATGGAGAGTGAAGGCAGGGTGAGCTAAACTAGGGCGTTTTCCTGGGGCCGTTTGGCCATGAAAATGGGAGCTCAAGAAGTGACAAACCAGAACTGCAGTCTGGGCAAAAGAATATATTTACTGTACCAGGGGACTGCCAGGGAAATGAACACACCCGTCTTGGAGGGAGTGCAGGCAGAATGTTCCCCAGACCTGCATGTGGCTCACTTTGGACAGGTCATCAGGAGGGATCAGCTTCTAGGGGGTCATCATGCTTGGTACAGTAGGAGGTGGCCTCAAAGAGGAAGGCCTGTGTCTTAGGCTGGGTTTTCCAGAGAAACAAAACATCTAAATATGTCTGAAAAAGAACTGCATTAAAAAAAATGACATCAAAGAAGCAGCCCAGCCCAGTCTAACTGAAGCCCTGGGGCCAGGGATTGGCCGGAAGGCCCCTCCAGAGTGACCCAGCTGCCGGCTGATCAAGCAGCAAGTCTAAACAGGAAGCTGGGAGATCACAGGCTGTTGGGTGCAGCGTCCTGTGGACCTAAGGTTGGCAGGAACCTGGCAGGACCCTCGCAGCTTCCAAGGTGAGCAGGTCCCATGGGTCACCGAACCCAGAAACCAGACAGGTTCCAGCACGTAGGAAGGAGAAGGGTAAGACAGGGAGAGACCAGGTCTCTGCTGGGTCTCTTATAAATAAGCCACGCCATGCAGTTGTGACCTGATGGATAGGTTAAACCCCACCCACATCTTCTTACAGCTGTGGCCAGCTAACACAAGACCGAACCGTTGCAGCCCTCAGTGAGATGGTTGTGCTGCACCCAGTGCCTCAAACACAGTGACAGTGGCCAGGATGGTGGCGGAGGGGCCCTGTGTCATCTCTCCGGGGGGAGGTGGCTCCCAGTCAGAGTCAGTGGAGGGCATCTGACACACCTCCAGAGGTTCCTGGCCCCTTGGTCTGTGGTGGGGGCCCTAGTGATGCTTGCAAAGCCCGGGGGGAACCTCCACACAGCCCTAACTGGACATCGCCGGGGTTTGAACCGAACGTGCTACGTAATAGAAGAGATTCTCAAGACGCTGTGATGGGTGGGGTTTTCCGTGGCCCTCCCCACACTGCTGCCATGGCCAGCCCTGGGCTGGTTCCTTCCATGCGGAGATCAGAACACGCACTATGTAAGTGCTGATGTCAGCTGGCGATGGCTGCTCTGTGATTTGAAAAAGACAGGCTCCTTCTGTCCGGGGCTCACTCTGGGTCATACACACACAGGTCACCAGGCCTGAGGGAAAAAGACGTCCCTCTCCCCCCTCTCTGCTCCCTCCCCTAGCCTCCAGGCAGTGACCGGGATGCTCCACGTTCAGTCGCTCCCTGGATGGACCAGCACGATGGACGCCAGGCTCCCCACCATCCCATCGTGAGAGTGATGCAGGACCACACAACAGCTCGTCCAAGGTCACCACCTGCCTCCCCCGGCCCCCTGTCTCCATTCCTAGGCTCAGATGCCAGGACACCTGCTGGGGCATTGTGGATTTGCCCAGCACTGAGAAGGCTCCTGGTGGCACAGGGGATATGAGTCAGGCTGCCAACTGCAAGTCGGCACTTGGAAATTACCAGCCTCTCCTTAGGAGAAAGAGGAGACGTCCCACTCCCCTGAAGAACTACAGTCCCACCCACCCCTGAGGCTGTTCTCCTTCATTGTAAGTCAGCATCCACTTGGTGGCAGTGAGGTTGGATTTGGGGCTGGGGGGAGGCTCTTGCTTTCTGTGCTAACATGTGAAGAGATGCAGAGAAGCTCGCTGGTGATGCCAACTCCAGGATGCACTGTTGGCAGGGGAGGGAGGAGCCACCCCTCCCACACGCTTCCCCAGCACATGTTCAGCAAAAGATCTGAACCACGTTCCATGGGGAAGTGCGGTTGGCAGGTGGGGCTTCTGCTTCTTCTGGGCACGTCTGCTGTCATGTGTCCCCTTCATCCTTTCTGCCTCTCACATTCCATGCCAGCAGCCAGAACCCCACCTGAAGGTGTGGAGAACAGGGCGAGGGGAGTTGCTGAAGGGCAGCAAACCTAAGAGGGCCTTTAAAACTCCCCGACATCAGGTTGGCTGACAGGGCCCAACAGGACAGGGTGGAATCACCCCTGTGAGGTTCCGTGTCTGAAACTGTTAACCAGAGTAGTAAGCCCTGTCTTTCTCCCTTAGATGACAGGTGTTTTTGAACTTGCAGATGGCAGCCCAACCTGTAACAACTATGACACAAGCCCCGCCCCCCGCCTTTCCTTTATCTTTATGCTCATCCTTTATGTTGGAGCACTTTCAGATGAAAAACAAAGCAAAACGATGTCCACTGAGTTGATTCTGACCCATGACAACTGTGTAGGACAGGGTGTCTGAGAGTAACTCTTTTGGGGAGTAGAAAGTCTCATCTTTATCACTCAGAACAGCAGCAGTTTTGAACTGCTGATCCTGCCGTCAATAGTTCACTGTGCGATCCACTCTTGATGAATTCTTACCAATAGAACTGGGCCTAATGTTCTTCTAAGAAAAGAATCATATGATGAACCAATATCACTATGCTAATAATCTATTTAAACATAATAAGTGAGCCCCAAACAGAGTGGCTTAAAATAAACATGTATTCACAGCCTACGCTCGTAACAGAATGTCTGTAGCTCTGAGAACTTCCAGATACCCAAAGACAGAGACCCGAGGTTCAGAGCTGCCTTCTCCACAATAACCCTACACAGAAGAAAACCATCTAAAATCATGCTGGTGTGCTCACACCATGGACATTACTGAGTACGGCAATGATCATTCCCAGATAGAAGGAAGCCAGACCCCAAAGGACACTTACTTCATGATTCCGTTTGTTCCCAGTTCAAAAAGAGACTAGTACGTGGTGAGAAACACCACAGTGTTTGTGACTGAGAGAGGTGCGGTGGCTGAGAGAGGGGGTGGGTTCTGGTGGCGGTGTGGTTCTGCACATGACCCTTAACCACCAGGTCAGCGTTCGAAGTCACCAGCTTTGTGGGAGAAAGACTGGCTTTCAATTCCCATGAAGGAAAGAAGAAGGAAGAATTACAGTCTTGGAAACTCACAGGGGGCCTTTCTACCCCGCCCTGTAGGCCCGCTAGGAGTCAGAGTCAGCGTGATGACAGCGAGTTTGGTTCGGTTTGAAGGCAGCAGGTGGGAGAGAGCCTTTTGGATCCTGGGAATGCTGTCGTTTTCAACTGGGTGATGGTCATGTCGCCACAATCAAGTGACTAACACACGTCACAGGGATTTTTTTTGGGGGGGTGTTCCCCAATCCAGGTAGGACTGATACCTGAGTGTACTATCATCTAAGAAAGGTGCAGGAAGCGGAGTGAGGAAAAAGACGGAAACATTGTGAGCATCACCCGAACATGGCGCAGACACACAAAGGGAACGAACGCTGCTGGGAAAGTGTTGCTTGGCCCAGAGGGTCACCACCGACCTTCCTTTCATGATGATGGAGGAGAAGGAGAAGGAGAAAGAACCCACGGTGGCTGCGGAGCCCAGAAAAAACGAGCTAGGCCTGTGGGTCTGTCCAAATTCATCAAGCTGCCCTCTTCAGACATTGGCTCCTCCCTGAACTGACATTAGACCGAAATACAAATGAAGGAACGAGCAATTAGCTAAAGAGCTGGGGTCAGGGCGAGCCCCCGACAAGGAAGCCTCCCCAGGGGCTGTCCACGAAATTGGACAGCAGTTCCCAACTCTCCCACGGGGCCTTTAACTCGCAGTCTGGCCGCCACTTCCTCTTTCTGAACAGCTGGTCCCCAGAAGGAGAGTGGGACCCAGAGTGACCTGACACCTATCCCAACTCAAGGCGATCTGGTGTGTGGGGGGCTGCTCCAAAGGCCTTCTGTGACTGGCTTTTCAGAAGGAGTTCCGTTCCCCAGGCCTCTCTTTCCCAGCACCTCTGGGTGGGTCCAAGCAAGATGAGATCCCTGACAGCTTCAAGCGTTTCCATTGACCATGATGCTGCCGACTGGTCCAGTGGTGAGGATGCGGGCCTTCTTTACATTGAGCTGCAATCCCTACTGAAGGCTGCAATCCTTGATCTCTATCAGCAAGGGCTTCAAGTCCTGCTCACTTTCAGAAAGCCAGGTTGTGTCATCTGCATATTACAGGTTTTGAATCAGACTTCCTCCAGCCCTGACGCCACATTCACCTCCATGTCATCCAGCTTCGCTGAGGGGTTGCTCGGTGTACAGCTTGATTAACTGTGGTGAGAGGATACAGCCCTGCCCCCACCCTTTTCCTATTTCCCCGGGTTCTGTCCACACAGCTGCCTCTTGATGCATGTATAAGGTCTGCATGAGCACAATGAAGGGTTCTGGAAGGCCTATCCTTTTCAATGCTTTCATAGTCTGTTATGACCCACACAGTCAAATGCTTTTGCGCAGTCAATAAAAGCATAAGTAACATCTTTCTGGTAGTCTCTGATTTGAGCCAAGAGTCTGAACCCAGCCCGAACCCCTGGCAGCTCCCCGTCAACCATGATTGGATGGTCTTCAGCAAAATCTTACTTGCACGTGCTATTAATGATATAGTTCTGTGAAGCACATCACTACGAATGAGGGGGGAGGACAGGGTGGGGACCCAAGGTCCATTAGTGGGCAATTTACAGAGGAGTCGTGGGGAGGAGAAGGGCCAGTCAGGGTACGGTGAAGTAGCAATAAAACACAACTTTCCTCTAGTTCTTGAAGGCTTCCTCCCCCCCACTAATATGATCCCAATTCTACCCTACAAACTCAACTGGACTGGAAGAGGTACACTGGTACTGATGGGAATTGAAATTCGGCGAACCCAGGGCAGATGAACCCCTCAGGACCAGCAGTGAGAGTGGAGTTACCAGATGGGTGGAGGGAAGGTGGGGTAGAGAGGCAGAACCAATCGCAAGGACCTACACATAACCTCCTATCTGGAGGACAGTTATCAGAGGAGTGGGAGAGGGGAGATGTTGGGCAACGTAAGATATGACAAAATAATAATTTATAAAGTAATGAGGGGTGGTAGGCAGGGGGGATTAGGGAGGGGAAGGATGAGAAGTTGAAATCAAGGGCTCAAGTGGAAAAGCAGAGATTTGGAGAATGATGACAAGAGCAGGCAGGTGAAGGGGCTTGACACAGGATATGTATGTATGTATGTATGTATTGTGAGGAGTGATGTATAAACCCTCAATAAAGTGATTTTAAAATTTTTAAAAAGGTGATTTGGAGAATTTTTAAAAATGATATTGTTCTGTGAAGTGTGCATCTGTTGGGTCCTCTATCTTTAGAAGGAAGATCTCTCTCAGTCCATTGGCCAAGTAGCTGTCTTCTGCATTTCTTGACACAGTTGAGTGCGTTCTCCCAGGGCTCCATCAGCTTGCTGAAACACTTCCATTGGTAGCCCGTCCAATTGGTAGCTCAGAGCCTGATGCCCCCAGGACTCCCTGCAGAGCACCTAGAGGCTCTGGTCATCTGCTCCTATAAAGAGTCCTTGTTGCTCTGGAGTCCACTCTGATTGATAATAGCCCTCCAGCACAGAGTAGAAGGGCTCTATGGGTTTACAAGGCTGTTGTAGCAGACTGCCAGAGCTTTCTCCTAAGGAGCACCTGGTGAACTTGAACCACTGTTTTTTCAGTTAGCAACCATGCACTTTACCTCTACACCCCCCCTCCTCCCCGCCCAGAGCTCTTTCAATAAAGACATACAGCCTTGGAAAGCACGTGGGCCTGTTCAATTCTTTCTATAATATGGGCTGCTATGAACGATGTTCTTGTAGAAGGTCCCTGGGTTGAACAAATGGTTCGTAATGATCTACAACCTCAAGGTTGGCAGTTGAAACCCAGACAAGAGCGGTGGTGATCTATTTCCATCAATGCGACAACCAAGAGAAACCTCCGGAGAAGTTCCACTCTGTAACACATGGGGCTGCCACTAGTTCAGAAGCGACTTGGTGACAACAGGGTTGGCTTAAGGGTTTCATTTTACTGACACGGGTTACCAGGCCTTTCTTCCGCAGTGCTGCTGGTAAGAATCAACCTACCTAGCCAGGCTTTCGGTTGGTAGTTGAGCACAAACCATTTGTGCCAAGGTTACCTTCCTAACAGGAAGCATTATAATCCCAAGGAATTCAGATTGCTACATCTTGAATGACATTGGGGGATTAAAGAAATAGCCCTTTCCTCTTTGGGGCCACACAGGGGATCTTGTTGGTTTAAACCCCCACAGTCCACACCAGGTTGAGCCACCCTCGGGCTCCGATGTGGAGATACCCTGGAAAATCTGATGGTGTCTGCTCACTCATGCTCCCTTGAGAATGTTCCAGGCGGGGCCAGCTGTACAACGTCTGAGTGACTAGCCCATGGCAGAACCTCTGGGTGGGCAGAGGGCTTTCCAGACAGCTGCCCCATCTGCTATTCCTGCCCAGCAAGAATCAGAAGCCAGCGACTTTGTGCCAAAGTGCTGAGACCCAGGGCTCTAAATCAGTCCCAGGCAAGAGACCAACAGCAACCTCCCCTCCCCACCCCGGCCCCCAGCCACCTGCTCAAGGGACCCTGGGATTGAGGGGGTGGGATGAGGCTAGACGTGGAGTTGGGCAAAGCACCCAGGACAGCCCTGGGGCTCTGAAGGATCACTGGATTTTCGAGAAACGGCTCTGTGCAGTGTCTGCCGCAGACTGCTGATTTGCCCCCGGTAACTCGATTTGCCAAGTCTGACTCAGCCTCTTGTTTTGTCTTTTCATTTTTTTATCCCTGCTTTTCTCCAGGGAGCCCATCTGCTCTGTGCTCTGGGCTCCCACGTGTGCGAGGGATAAAGTAGCTTCAAGGGTGACTACATTGCTTTATGTCAATAGCCGGCATCCTGCCAATCAGCTGGGAGTAGGCAGGTCCCTGAGCCAGAAGCAACCCGGCGGAGGCGGGCCTTATAAAAACTTGACCAATGGTCTTTCGCTTTCACTTATGCAAAGATTCTGCCTGTGCCTGCCGTATAGAGACTGGCAGGGACCTGGGAGTGCAGGGAACGGGAGCATTAACCAGGCATCTGGGAACTGGTTGGTGCAAATTGTTAGTCGGATGGAAGGTTGAGTCCATTCTAGAGGTGCCTTGGCAAAAAGGCCTGGCAATCTTTGACTCCAAGGGGCACGCCTGGGCCCCATGAGGCAGAGTGAACTTAATGACAACTGGTTGTGGGACCAGTTGTTCCCTTTACTTCGACCCCCTCCCCCAACTTGGTGCCCTGTGACCACTACCACCCCAAAATTAAAAATCCAAGCCCATTGCCAAGGAGTCAATACTGCTTCGTGCTGACCCCTGTGGGTTTCTGAGACTTTAGTGAACTATTTTCTGAAGTAGAAAGCCCAGTTCAGCCCATGGTGGTTTTGAACTGCCCACCATGCTGATTGAAAACCAGTTCGTAACCACTACATCGCCAGGGCTCCCACCCTTACCTAAATCCCATCTCTGCCTTTCTGCCATCTCTGCGTGTTGTCCTGGGCCATGCCGCCCCTCTGAGGTCCACCCCCTCTTGAGGGTGAGAGAGAACCGTGTCTCTAAAATGCTCAGGGGACCTCTCTACAGGCAGGAAGAGGATGACAGATGAGGGTGTGGGATTTGTTGATTGGTGTGTTCTTCGGTCCCAGTATTTCTTGCTGCTCCAAGATCCTCCCACCCCCTAACTCCAGGCGGCCGCTAGCGGATAGCCTTCGGAAGGTGACACAGCAAAAAGGGGAAGCGAACTCGTCCTCTCCTGCCTTGCGGATGTAGGAGTCTGGGGGATCCGCTGAGACAGAAAGGAATTGCCTGTCTAGGTAAGAATACACTGGCGGGGTGTAGGGGAAGCATGCTGAACTTGCCGGGCTTCCCCCACCCCCACCCCCACCCCGATAAAGGATCCTGGAGCAGCAGGACCCAAACCAGCAGGGTCCCAGGAGCGGGTATGCACGGGACTGCTAAACACAAGGGCAGCTGTGGGAAACCACAAGCAGCTCTGCAGGAGGAGAGACAAGACTTTCTCCTCCCAGAAAGAGTCACAGTCTTGGAAAACTACAGGGACAGCTCCACACTGTCCCAGAAGGTCCTCGTGAGTTGGCACCAACTCGATGGCAGTGAGCGCGTTCAGAGGAGCAGCAGGGGGGGTCCTCAAGGAAATGGACTATGCCCACCCCTGGGTCCCACCGCATCCCTTCCCCATGTGCAGGGCCAGGAGACCCTAGAAATGAATGACCACTGAGAGGTTTAGGCCCGTGGTTCCAAGAGCTCCCCTAGCAAGAAGCATGCACCCCAAAGTAGTGAGCAGAAGATTTCCCAGGCCAGGAAGGATTTATAAATGAACCCAGATGGAATGTAGCAATAGGGAGTGGTGAGGACTGTGGCAAAACCACAGGCACATGGCCTGTGTGAAGAAGCAGTCACCGCCATCCAGTTTTGTTGCCAGCCCAGGCTTGCTATGTTGGGATGTGGGCTGGGAGGGTGGCAAGATGGATTATTCAGGAGAAACCAACTCTTTGGACTTTTTAAACCCCCCACTTAAGATATTGGCCACTCATTTCTAAAAATTAGTTTGTAAGCCAACCAAAACATATCTGTGGATTCCTTATGCCCAGGGTGTGCCAGGTCGTGACTTGGGGGTCCTGCCAAGCCATGGACCACTGTGATGCGGGAGCTTGACAAGGGCCAGCTTAGCTCAGACTTGGGCAGCTCCACAGCCAACAATCAGCTTGGAGCCTGGGCTGGACAGCGTCCACGCCAGATGTCCCTGCTATGGGGCTTTGGCCCAGCCTGAGACTTCCAGGTTTTAGCTGCAACCCCAGTGCAGCAGGGAGGAGGAGCACGACCGGGCAGAATCACAGACTGCGTTTCCTGCCAGCTTGAGTTTGTGGTCTGCCTCTCCTGCCTCCTCTGATTCGGAAAATGTGACCACTTATATGCTGCATTGGGACTCTGCGGGCTGAGTGGTTACACAGCATCCTATATGGCTCTTTGTTGTCTTTATTTTGAATTCATGGGTTTAATCCTTTACAGTTTGAATTAGTCATAGACGCACACACAAGCAATTGTAAGAAGGCTTCAGACAGTCCTGACCCGGTGGTAAGTCTTCGAGGTGCTCCCCACTCAGGGAGGTCCCGTGTGTCAGAAGAACTGTGGCCCAGGGGTTTCCAGCGGGGGCTTGTTTGTACGTAGATTGCCAGGCTTTTCTCCCGGATGGGCCCGAACCACCAGCCTTTTGGTTAGCAGACAAGCAGAACCACTGTGTGCATCCCTCAGAACTTCATCTCCCATAATAGCTATAGACAATGTCACAGAGCTATAAGCTACCGAGCTTATTCAAGTTTTATATACACCCAGGTGTGTGTGTCTTTCTTTATGTAAGTTTGTGTAGCCACCATCATGAGTCATGCATAGAATTGTTCTATCACCTGAAGTTGCCCTCAATGGACACCTTTATAGTCACACCAACCCCTCATGCCACATCTACCACCCAGGGCCCCCACCCACCTGGCCGTCATGATTTATAACTTTGCTAATTTAATGATATCCTATAGAAACCATGCAGTCAAGCTGGTTGCCACCAAGTCAATGGCAACTCAAGGTCACCTGTGGGTGTGGGAGTACAGCTGTGTTCTGTAGGTTTTCAAAGGCTAGTCTCTCAGAACTAGATTACCAGGCCTTGCTTCCAAAATGCCTCTGGGTTGGGACTTGAACCCCCAACTTTCATATCATCAGCTGCACATGCTAAACATTTATATCACCTAAAGACTCTGTATCAATAGTATTTATTTTTTAATTACTGTGTCATATGAAATAGCATGGATGTGCAGCATTGAACCAATAACCCATGGAAGGGCATTTGGGCTGTTTCCAGTTTGGGGTTATTCTAAGTCTTCGTGTGTTTATTCACCACTCTTCTGTCAGTGTGTCATACCACGGGTGGCTTTCATGTGATACTGGACGCGATGACTTGACTGTTTCAAATATCAGCAGAGTCATCGTGACGGACAGTTTCCAGAATAAGACAGACCAGGAAGAAAGAATAGATGGTCCGCTTTGAAGGGATATGCCATTAGAACATTGTAGTGGAACATTGTCTGATGATGATGATGATGATGATGATGATGATGATGATGATGAGTGCCAGAAGATGAGCCCTATAAATCAAGGTCCATCAAAATATGAATGGAGAAGGGGGGGGGGGCTCCTCAAAGTAGAGTCGACCTTTATGAAACGAGGAAGTAAAGCTTTGGGGACGTCCGTGTGCTGATGAGTGCAACTCAGAATGAGAAGCAGCAGCTGTGATCACCCATTGACAGCTGGAACATGGGATGTCGTGTGAATTTAGGAAAATTGGAAGTCATCCAAAATGAAAAGGACCACATATTGATGGAAATCCTAGGAATTAGTGGGCTGAAAGGGACAGGTATGAACCATTTTGAATCAGACAATGCCCAGATACACTACACATTTCAGAAGAATGGCACGACCTTCATTGTCCAAAAGAACATTTCAAGATCTATCTTGAAGCACGGTGCTGTCTGTGGTAGGATAAAGCATCAAGGAAGCCCAATGAAAACAACTCCTATTCAAATGTGCGCACCAGCCTCCAAAGCCAGTGAGGAGGCCCTTGAAGACTTCAGTGCCTCCCATCTGAAGACGATCAGACGTGCAAGCCAGATGAGCTGGTGGTGACTGCAGTGGATGAAAGCGTTGGGAACAAAGAGGAAGGATCCCTAGTTGGAAAATATGGCCTCAGTGACAGAAATGAAGCTGGAGATTGCATAATAGAGTTTTGCAAGAGCAGTGACTTCTTCGTTGCAAACACCCATTTCCAATAACATCAACAGCAATCAACTCGTGGACTTCCCCTAATGGAAAGCACAGGAGCCAAATGGACTCCATCTGGGGGAACAGCCGACGGAAGAGCTCGATATCATCTGCCAGGAGAGAGTGCGATACATAAACAGGGGGCTGTAACAGGGGCTCAAACACAGTAATTGTGAGGAAGGCAGGGGACAGGGCGGTGCTTTGTTTAGTTGTACACTAGGCACTCAGTAGTGTTCACGGAAGCGGTTTAGAAAATGTCATTCAGCTGCAGCTCGAATCTGAGGACGAGCCAAGTGTGGCTTTCGTTTGAGCTCTGCCGTAGCCCTGTGTGGTAGTTACGTAATCTGCTGTCAACTTGGGGACGGGATGGAGTCTAGCCTGTCAATCAGGGTATAGTCAGTGGAACCTCTGTGTGGGCACAGCCTTCTCCTGAGGATTCTGGGAACTGCTATCTTCCTCCCTGGAGGAGGACACACTCTCCCTGAGAGACATTGCTGTCAGCAAGTCACCTGGAGCTGCACTGGTGGAGCCAGAGCCCTGGGGCGGGAGGAGCCACGTGGAGACCCACGCCAGTGCTGAGATGCTTCCACCATTGCTGACTGATCCACAAGACTTTCCACCCACGGACCTGTGATCTTGCATTTGGTGTCATTGCGTTTGTTACGTGTGGTTAGACTGATCTTGGACATATGCGCTACTATCAGACTTACGGACTTGATCTGGACTGAGTTGGGGTGTTTTCTTAATGCACAATTGCTCTTTGATGTAAAGCTCTTTCTTATATATATGTGAGTGTCCTGGATTTGCTTCTCTAGTCAAGCTAGACTAACACACCCTGGAAGTGAGAGAGGGAGTGAAGAGACTCATTTGTTCAATCGATGCGTTTTTATTGAGCACTTACTACATGCATCATTCCATTCTTCCTATTGGGAATGCAGCAGTGCACAAATACACTGAAACCCCTTTCCTAATTTATTATCCTTATGATACAACTGCAATGTTCTTTGAAGCAGCAATCAAGAGACCAAAAGAGGCATAGCCCTTGGTAAACTGCTGCCCAAGACCTCATTAGAGTGTTGAAAGGCAACAATGCTACTTTGAGGGCTGAGGCTCACCAGACCCAAGCCTTGTATGTTCAGTCACCTCATATGCACATGAAAGTTGGGCATTCAATGAGGAAGACTGAAGAAGTATTGGTGCATTTGAATGTTGGTGGTCGGAGAAGAACATTGAAAGCACCATGGACTGCTAACAGGACAACCTGGTCTTGAAAGAAGTGTGGTCGGAGTGCTCATTTGGGTCAGCAGGTGGGGGGGGGGGGGCGAGGTTAGAGCTACTCTGGGCTTGGACTCGGTCTTCCAGTGTCGAGGGAAATGACGTTAGCTCACAGTCATTCAGGACGGTTCTTTTGAAAACACGAAGCTCTTGCTCTGATCATCTTGGCCCTGGAAATGGAAAATTACCACCCTCGCTCCTTTTCTGCTGGATCTGGCGTCCTCGACAGTAAGCCAGTTTACTGGTTGGGACTGACGGAGTGAGCGGACACTGGACTCCACCTAGAGGGGCCGTGGAAGAAAGGTCTGGCGAGACACTTTCTAAACAAAACCAGCCCTGGCACAGTTCTGGAGCGCAGCTCTATTCTGGAATGGAGGCTCCTCTGCTTGTTCCAAATAAGAGCCCCTGCCTAGAAAGAGCTGTTGTAGTCGTTCCTTCCATGGAGTCAGCGTGGAGCCACAGTGACCCAATGCACATTAGCACCGAACCCCCCCTGTAGGCCCGTGCTTCAGCTCATGATGTACCCATCGTGCCAACCCAGCTCCCCCAGCACTCTCCTCTTCTTTGCTGCCCTCTACTTTACCAAGCATGACATCCTTCTCCAGGGGAGGATGTGCTCTCATGACAGCACATCCAAAGTACGCAAAACACAGTCTCATATCCCTGCCTCCAAGGAACACTCTGGTTGTACTTCCTCCCAGACAGATGGTTTGTCCTTCCCGCAGTCTGTGGTACTGTCAGTATTGTTCTCCAGCCCACGTCTCTGGGCGTCCTTATTCAAGGCACAACTTTCACATGTATGTGGGGCAGTTGAAAATACCGTGGCTTGGGCCAGGTGCACCTTCATCCTCAAAGAAACATTCTTGCTTTCCAAAACTCTAAACAGGTCTTGTGCGGATGGGGTCAAAGATGTTCATGAATGCCTTGTCTCAGGGGCCAGCTTTCTCATGTACGAGAGTAGTGCTCTACAAGAGGGGGGAGATCAGTCAGCAGTTTCACTAGGTAGACAGAGCCCTGGAGATGTAGTGGGATCCAAGTTCAGCAGTTCAAAACCCCCGGCTGCTCTATGGAAGAAAGAATCTTTCTACTCCGATAAATAGCTGCCCTCTTGAAAACCCGCGGGGGATGTTCTAGCCTGTCCTAGGGGGTCGCTGTGATGCGGCATAAATAGTAACGATGCCAGTCTCCTTCGAAACAAAAAAGAAACTTACATTTAAAAGTAATGCCTAAAAGCCAAACCTCCCATGAACAATGTTCCTTTGAGACATCAGAAGAACCAGTCAGGCACACAAGCAAGCAAGGACCCCCGGGGGCAGCTGGACGCCACCCACATCTCCCCATGCTGCTGGAGGACCAGAGCCGAAAGAGCGAGGATGCTGGGCCAGAGCCAAGAGAGAGGGAGCACCTGCCCCTGGAGCTCACTCTCTCTCTCATTCAGTTGCTCACTCACTCACTCAATCACTCACTCAATCAATCACTCTCACTCTCACTCAATCACTTTCTCACTTAATCACTCTTCATTCACTCACTCACTCACTCAATCACTCACTCAATCAATCACTTTCTCACTCAATCGCTCACTCACTCAATCACTCACTTTCTCATTCACTCACTCTCTCATTCACTCCCTCACTCCCTCATTCACTCACTGCCATTGAGTCAATGCCAAGGAGGAGCAGCCCTTTGGGTAAAGTGACCAGACTTCCCGCTTTAAACAATTTTTCCTGAGTCCCGTGGCATTTTCCAAAAGTCCCAATTTCTGGGAAGAATGCACGACAAGCTAAAATCTGGTCACTTTACCTTTGGGACCAGGTAGAACATCCTCTGTGAATTTCTGAGGCTGTAATTCTTACAGGAGCAGAAAGCCCCATCTTTATCTTAAGGGAGCTGGTGGTGGTTTTTGAACTGCAAGCCCGATGCTTAACCACCAGGAGCCAGTGCCCTGAGTTCACTTGTGGTCCAGGAGACCGGGAGAAAATAACTGTATTTATGAAAGCCGCCGCGTGTGATGTCTGGATCCCAGAGTCCCATCTTCCAGGGACCACAAGCACCAGGTACCCGGGAGCTGTTATAGCACCATGCAGGAGAACGGAGATTCCAGGCAGCCTGGGAGCCACCGGGTGTCCTGATCTGCCAGCTGAGTGAGCCAGATGAAATCATTGAGCATCTCTGCGTGCCGTGCCGGGGTCCTCACTGCAGGATGCAGTCCTCTCCGGGAGGGTTGATGGTGGGGATAGAATGAGCCAGTGCTTAGCGTGTAGGAAGCCGTGCCTGGTAGGAAGTCAGCACGGGGAGCGTTGGTGTGACCATCACTGTTGTTGCTGCCGTGCATGTATTTTCCCATGGGGAGTGGGCTCTGCTGGACCGGACTCTGCAGGGCCCTCTCCTGACTGCTGGTCCCTGGGCTGTGGGTGAGCGAGGAGAGGCCAGAGCATCCAGGTTCACCAGCACTGCTGCCTATCTGCTTGCCAGTGCTTCAGAAGGGCTCTTTTAGGGTCCTTTAGCTGCGAGCACTGGAAGCTCACCAAACTAGTTTAGATGCCCATGGGAAACAGAGGAACACTCACAGGGACACGCGGGGACCCTGCAGAGCACTGAGAGTGGGCAGGCTGCCCGCCGCCCTGGCAGTTTCTGTTTGATTTATCTCACAGAGGCCGCACTGGGCCTAAGGGTGCCCCAGGAGGAGAGGCCCAGCTCTTACAGCCTGGACAACTTTAGGGGACAGTTCTATGCTTTCGAGGAGGTATGATCAATCAATGTGGCCCTTCTAGCTGGAGTTCCTTTGACGCTATAATATGGCTCTGCACTTTATAGCCCTGGGCCGCTGGACCCAGTTTGGAGGGCACTGTCTACTGTGCTGATGGACAGGCGCGGCCTGAGATGGGACTGTGGTGGAGGGAGGAGGCCAGGCCACCCTCGTTGTTTCCCTGAGGATATCTTCAAGGCCTGGCCGTGAAGCAGGTCACCCTCTTTGTTTTCTTTGGACAAACGAAGGTGCCACCCACCAATCCTACACACAAACATACACACGTCATATCTCCTCTCCCAGAAAGCTGGGTCTCTCTTCTCCAGACTGAGCTGTGGTCGAAACATATGGCTTTTGGACATTTTTGGCTTCTGTCTCTGGACCCTGCCTTTGGCTCACCTGAGCCTTGGGTTTAAGGACCTGACAGCATCACCCCTCACCCCTACCCAGATCAATTTCTCAAGGTTTTGTTGTATTTCTGTGCGATGCTGTGGGACACAGAACCCAGGAGCTTGGGGGAAGACATTCAAGAGAGGGATTGGAGGAAAATGGAGTAGAGCAGCATGCTGGAAGACACAGACATTGGGGACATCTTCAACTCCGACTCCTCGGAATTCTTACAAAAGAAAGGAATCCGCTGCAGGACCCCCAGCAACCTCAGCTGTGGGGTAGAGAGCTCCTGCTGGGACATGCAGTGAACCCACTCAGCCCCTAACGGAAACGTTGGAGGTTTGAGTCTTGAGAAAAAGGCCTGCCACGGAGGCAGTATCTAATAAGGGGGAGGGGGCGGTCAGCAAAGAAGTGGTGAAGGCAAAGGAAGAGACGGGGAGGACTGTGGGGGTTAAAGACCCCCGAGGTAAATACAATCACAGCCACAATGCTACAGTGACACTAGATTTGAGGAGATGCAGGTGAGCTGGGCAGGTGTGAGAAGGAGAAGGAGCTATACTCAGGAGATCCCGACGTGTGTGTAGTTATGCTGCCAATAAGAGGGGGCTTCAACATGGTTCTGGAAAACTTCCATGATCTTTACCTTCTGTTTTTCACGAATTTCTGGAAGCTCCTTTGTGTAGCCATGATTATAGTGAACGGTATACACGACAGGTAAAGGTTTAAAAATATCTTAGCCTTCACCCAATGCCTTGAGGGAATGAGTCACTGGGTCTGGGCACGCAGAACCATCATTCCAGGGGACCTTAAGGTCCACTGACATAATAGAATCCATGAGGACAATCTTCTACATCGACTTGGGTGTGGTGACTGGTATCTTAAAAGTGTGTGAGTGGCCATCTGGGGTGCAACTAGTGGTCTCTCCCTGCCCAGAGCAAAGAAGAGTGAAGAAACCCCAAGGAAATGGACACAAGTCAGTGGACCCATGAACTCCATGGTCTAGAGACCTGAAGAACTACATGGTGCCCAGCTGCTCTGAAAGGGCTCCCATTGAATGGTCCTGGACAGAGTGGGAAGAAACATGGAACAAAGCCAATATCGTAAACCAGACCAGGCTTGCTGAGACATTAACCCTTGTACCTCCCTAAGACCCAGAACTGGATTCATACCTGTGACTCGTGTTCAGCCAAACAACGGATCTAGAAGGTGAAAGACAGCATGAGGGAAAGACACACTCCTTCAAATGATTAACCATTTGATCTCACAAGGGCAGTTCCTCCCCATTGGCAAAGTGGCGAACATAAGAAAATGGGCGGGGGAAAAGAGAAGGATTGGAAATTCTAGGCACAAGGGGGTTAAGTAATATGACCTTGCAGTTACGGCCACCAATAGAACGATGCGGGCAGAAACTGTTGCATTAAAAACAATGGATTTACTTGGCTCCCAATAAAGTGGTTTTGAAAATCAAAAAATTTTCTCTGTAAACCTACACCTAATTTACAGTAAAGTTTTAAAGAAATAAAAGTTTTAAGAAGAGAGAAAGCTGTGGTGATTTTTCTTCTGAAGACAGATATTGGAAGCCCCATGGAGCTGGTTCTTCCCTGGCACGGGTGGTGGTGTCGTGCGCTGCGACCCACTTGGCAGTCGCTGGGGCTCTATATTCCTTTGCCTTGTTGGTGTTGTTGTTTGGGCTTCAGGCGACAGTCTGAGCTCTGCCAACAGCCACTGGCCTTTTCTTCCTACTGGTAGAACCGCCATTTACCTTGAACCATCCCAACGTCCCCCCTGAGTCTTGAGGGTCTTTGTTAGGGATCTCTTAATAAGTGAACATGCTGCCCAGTTCCACCCAGGGATGCTTCCTGGGAGCTTCTGGGAAAGGTTTCATCACTGATGAAAAAGCCGCAGGAAGTGAGCGGGGCAGGAGTGGGGTGTGAGGGAGCGGTGAGTAAGGAGGTGGAGCACACGCGCCGTCGGGAAGACCTTATATGTCTTTGCTGCACTCAGTGCTCCGGGAAGCAGGGACCATTGCTCAGCTCTGTGTTTCATCTCACGGGCGCTGCGATACGGAGGATGGATTGAAGTGGGAGAGTGTGGGAGCAGGAGACCACTGAGGGGGGGGGCGGGGCCGGGTAAATCCCAGTGATGATGAGGTCTGCAGGGGAGGGTCTATGGGGCCGAGTGATAAGGAGGACGAACTGCAGATTCTCCATGCTCCGGGGGTCCCACGGACCTGCGTCCTAATGTCCTCAGTCTGGATTATCTGGTCCAGCTACACAGGTCCAGTTAGACGGGCAAACCCAATGAAGAAGCCTCTTCCATTCCTTTTCAGGAACTAAGATGAAAGCTTTAAATGGGTTCCCTCTAAAGACACGGCTCAAACATCACGGTTTGCTTCGCAGGGTGTTGTGGCTTATAGTGTTAGACGGCCCTGAGAGGAATCCCATGCTCACAGCTACCTAGTGCACAAAAGAGGGAAACACCACACCGCCCGGTTCTCTGCATCTTCATTGTCGCAGCTCTTCTTGAGCCTATCGGATCGACTGTCAGTTCCTCTCATGGAAGGTCTTCCTCTTGTTTGCTGACCCCCTACTCCAGCACGATGTCGCTCCTTCTCGGGGGTCATTCCCTCTTGATGACATGTCCAAAGTACGTGAGGCCAAGGCTCACCATCTTTGCTTCCAAGGAGCGTCCTGGTTGTGTTTCTTTGAAGGCTGTTGGGCTTGCTCTTCTGGCAGGCCATGGTCGGTCGACTCACTATTCTTCGCCAAGGCCATGATCCAAAAGCATCACTTCTTCCCTTTTCTTCATTCATTGTCCCCCTGTCCTAGGTAAACAAGGTGATTGAAAATACTCTGATTTGGGTACGGCACATGTTAGTCCTCACAGCGCCATCTTTGCCTTTTAACACAAGGTCATTGGTAACAGAGGTGCCCGATGCAATAAGACATTTCTGGCCTGCTGCTTCCAGGACATGGCTTGCTAGGCACTACATCTCACGGAGTCTTTGCCACACAGAGCTCATGCAACCTTCCGAGGGGCTGGGCCGCACGCTACTGCTGATACCAGCATGTAAGACGCATCCCTTCCCAGTGACTCATTTCAACTGTGCCAGACAAGGGCTATGTTTTATGGACTGATGTACTGCTGACTTTGACTGGAGTCACTCAGTCCAGCATGGGGAGGAGGGACTCACTTGCTCAGAAC
This sequence comes from Nesogale talazaci, assembly GCA_004026705.1. Taxonomy (NCBI): domain Eukaryota; kingdom Metazoa; phylum Chordata; class Mammalia; order Afrosoricida; family Tenrecidae; genus Nesogale; species Nesogale talazaci. Next base: position 35,145 of record PVJH01021065.1, read on the forward strand.
CAGACAAAGGAAGGAGTGACAGATGGGGGGGGGGGGGGGGGCTGGCAGGGGAGGAGTGGAGACCACAGCAGTCGGGAGAAGACATGGGGCGTGTTTATGGTAGGCAATATAGGTGGCTTGTTGCTGACTCCCCCCCACCCTTAAGTTTTTATTAGTACAGTAATATCTGCTTGTTGGAGAATAAATTACACACACACACCCCATCCGTTTCTAAAAGTAATCACTACTTGATGTATTCTTTCCATACTCTTTCTTTGCATGCATAATCGTATGCACATACATCCACTAGGATTGAATCTATTCTGACTCATTCCTACCGTATAACAGAGTAAAACTACTCTTTAAGGATCCCAAGCCTGTAAGTCTTTACAGGAGCAGACAAGCCTCATCCTTTTTCCCTGAAGAGTGACTGGTGGACTTGAACTGCCAAACTTCAGATTAGCAGCCGCCCCATCAGTGAGAGAGATGTGTGTGCACATAGGCACGTATATAAAATCACTGCCCACAGAGTCAATTCCGACCCACAGAGATCCTGGATGACACAGTCGAATTGCCCCTGTGCGTTTCTGAGGCTGTAACACTTCATAGGAGTAGAACGCCTCATCATTCAGTTATTTACATTTTATTGGTCCCTGATCCACATATCATACAGGTCAATTATTCAGTCCTAAGGATCGCCTTCATGTACTGAATCTTCCCGAACAGGCCAGGGAAGACCTGGAGGAGGAGGAGCTGGCCCTGAAGAGCGAGAGGGCTCTGAAGGGAAGAGCGGCAAGGAGGAAGGAGGCGCTTCCGTGGGCGCCTTGGCTTTGCCCCGGGTTCAGTTTCCCTGGTCGCCAGGTTAGCGGGGTGAGCCTGGCGCAGAGTCTGAAGATGGTTTTTGTAGATAGAAGGGACCTGCGCTGTGGGGTTTGCAGCCGAGTCGGGTGGGGCTGGATGGTGGCGTGGAAAAATACCAGGCTCTCTACCTCCAGGTAGGAGCTGGAGCAGCTGGCCCAGCCCAGGCTTCAAGTCCGTCTCCCAGCGGAGAATGAAAACCAGATTCCTGGGCTTATCTGAGACTCGTGACTGTTTCCCATCACCGGACTGGAGCCTGGAAAAGGTCCCAAGTCTACTGTTGCCACATATTATCTGTAGGCACTTGTCTAGAGAGAAGGTCCTCCCACGTGGACCATGGTGTTAGAATCTGGGACTTTTGTTCACTCAGCAAATATCCAAGCCCTGTTGGGATGTGGGGCGGAGGGGGGCACAGACTCAGGAAGGGCCTGACCTGGACCCATCTCCTGCCATCTTCCCTCTTCCTCGAGGTCCTCACTGGCCTATCCAGGACCCCAGCTTCAGTCAGCTGCGAACCTAGTCCACAGTCAGCTGGCTGAGGTCTGAGAAGTGTCCCTGGGGAAATGACCCAGACAAGGGCGTCTAGGTGGGCAGCAGCGATTCACAGTCAGCATGGAGAAGTTCCTGGGAATGAGCTCCATGCATGGTCTGTGCCCTTCAGCCTTGAGAACAGGCCAGAAGGAAGATTTAACACATGATTATAATATAAGATTTAATAAACCATTGTACAAGCGGCCCCACCTCCGTCAGCCCCAGAGGCCTGGGTGTGGCAAGCAATAACTGCTTGGTTACTAACTGGAAAGTCGGTGGTTTCAACCCACGCGGGACACCCTGGAAGAAAGTGCTGGTGATCCACTTTTAAGACCCCCCACCAAGTCACCCCTGTGGAGCCCTGTTCTGCGTTACCTCTGCCAGGACCCTGGTACTCCTTACACCCCAGAGTGCTCTCCAGTGGGAAAGCTTTCTCTCTGCTTTCTCTCCAGTGCCAGGGTCGTCCTAAGGCAGGGGTTGTGATTATTGTCATGGTGGGGCCTGGCTGCTCCTCCAAATCACGAGAGCCCTGAATTGGCCTTAAAAAAATCCTTTTATTGGGGGCTCATGCAACTCCTCTGACAATCCACACACAAGTCCATCTGTGTCAAGCACATCTGTATATCCACTGCCCTCATCATTCTCATAGCATGTGCTTTCTATCTAAGCCTTTGGCACCTCATTTTCCCCCTCCCTCCCTTCAACCCCCCTCTCATAAGCCCTTGATGATTTATAAATTATTATTATACCGTCATATTTTACACTGTCTGATGTCTCCCTTCACCGACTTTCCCATTGTCCGTCCTCCAGGGAAGAGGTCAAATGTCCATCTTTATAATCGGTTCCCTCTTTCTACCTGACCCTCCCGGTATCGCCTCTCTCGTCACTGGTCCTGAAGGGATCATCTGTCCTGGATTCCCTATGTGCCCAGCTCATAGCTGCACCAGTGTATATCCTCTGGTTGAGTCAGATTTGTAAGGTAGAATGGGCAATTATTATTATTATTATTATTAGAAGCTAAGCAGCAACCACCGGGGAAAGACCCAAGCGAGCCCTGCTAGTGTGGCAGGAACAAGTTGGGCCACAGAGAGCAGGTCAGTATTTGGAAACCACCAGCTGTTCCCAGGGAGAAAGACGGGCTTTCTACTCCTGCATAGAGCCTCAGAAACCCATACGGGCAGCGCCCCCTTGTGCTCTTGCATCTCTGGAAGTTGGCATTCACTCCACGGTGGGAGTTTGAGTTTTCTGTTCATCTGTGGGGTGCCCCAGAGGCCTTTCTAGGACAACTGGTGGCTGCAACGGTTAGGGCAGCGCCTCTGACTTACCAACTGCTCCAACCCCCCAGTACAGATTTACAGCTGCACCTAGAGGGCTTGGGGACGGAGCTCTGGTGTCCTTTTATGCTACACATGGAGCCATGAACTGCAAGCTAGGGTGTATTTCCTATGCACCAGGAGGCTGTCTACTCCCAAAGAACCCGAAGGGGAAGTTCCACATGTCCTCTAGGGTCGCCAGGAATCAGAATGGATGGGGTGGTGGTGAGAAGTGGGTTTGGTCCCTTTAGGTTAGATGGGAAGTCCGTAGACACCCCCTCTGCAGGGTGTCGACCTTGGGCAGCAGTGTGGAAGACAGCAATCCGCACCTGCGAGTGGCTTTTCTCAGGAGGCGGCTCGATCCCAGAAGGAGGCGCCTTCTGCCTGCCACTTGCAAGTTACGACTCCACCTGGAACGCGGCGCTGGGGCTGGGGCCAAGCTCAAGGTTGGAACTTCAACGGCCTGGCCTGAACACTCTCCAGAGCAGGGCGCCCCCAGCTAGACTTCTCCTGGAATTCAAAACAATCTCAGGCCCTGAGAGGAGGAGGAGGGCCAGCTCCTTCCGTGTTTAGATTCCAGGTTTTCTGAGCTTCAGCTCCCATCTACCCCTCAGGGGTAGGGGGGTGGGGGGAGGGTCTGATAGGGGGCGACACCTGTGCTGAATTCGAGTTCATCTTACCCGGCAACAGAGGAGACTCAGGACAGAGACGTGACACCCCCTGCCTAAGGGACACGTGCCCTGGTGCCCTGAGTACCTCCAAGGAGTAGGGGGCCGCCATGGAACCGTTTCTATGAGCCTTGGCATTCCCGTCGCCAACTCTGAGTGAGCATTCAGTAATTTCTAACGAATAGCCATTGGCGCGATTTCCCTGGGGTCGCTTCCGTACCGTCCATCAAGAGAGCGCCAGCCAGAAAGTTTTCCGCAGATTGGAATGCGTCCCCGCCCCCTGTGTGCGGGTGCTGGAACCAACCGAAGGCCGCCCCGCGCCCAGGCCCAGGCGCGAATCCAGCAGGGCGCCCTGGACACCCAGGCCTGGCCCCGGCTGACGCGCTTTAAAAATACTCGTTTCCTCCCCTCCTCTCCAGAAGGAAGGGCGCGCGCAGCGCCCAGGTGAGGGCCCGGCCAGGTAAAGGCGCGGCGGGGTGGAGTTCTCGCCAGGCGCCTGGTGTCCCGGCTCGACGTTAGCCCGGCTGGAGAAGTCGCTGACCCCACTCTGCCCAGCGCGGAGACAAGGTCCGGGCTCTGACCCCTACTCGGACTGACCCAGCTCCGTCCGAGGGCGTGGCTTGGCCTCGTGCCACCCTCCCCTCCCCCTCCCGCCCACGCCCCCAGCGGAGGCGTGCCCCAGGTGGCCCCCCTCCTACTCTTCCGCGCAGCGCCCCGCGGTCCCGGGAGGGCCTGGAGGAGGGTCTACGGTAGGCGGTGCCTCTGGGGCTGGAGGCCGCTGGCCCCGCCCGCGCGTCCGCCCGCCCTCCAGCCGCGCTTCCTGCGTCCCCATCCCGGTCCCCGAGCGGGCAGCGCGCCCTGGTCGCCAGCGCGCTCCCTCGCCCGAGCGTCCAGTCCCCGGCTCGCGGAGCCCGGGAGCCCCGCAGGAGG